>CM076575.1:7015196-7259924 GCA_034641835.2 Pinus albicaulis | reverse complement strand
CATATAGTGCACCACACTTCAGCAGTTTACCAACCCTGGTTGACAATTAAATGAACTCAATTTAGGAGACTAGGTTGAGCACAAACAACAACCCTGGTAAATTATTGGAGTAATAACATAAGTGTTACCTCACATCCCTCTAATAGGTTTTGGGCCCAAAATTCATCTATTTGGGATGTGTGATCTAAATGGACCAATAAAGAAATGAAGTGGTAATGCAAAGTGAAAAGCTCTAATATAAATCAGTGGTTTGAGAAGAAATAAGGCAATTGTGTTAACCAATGATTAAGTAAGCTCGCATGGAGACAAGGGACTTTAGAACCAAGTGTATAATTCCTTAACATTGGCGGTGTGGAGAACCTATGGTTCCAAACTAAACCTACAATGTGCATTCTAAACTTGCAAATTTTCATTGAAGAAGACACATGGAAATTAGTGGACACATCAAATGGTGTGTCACAAATTCCTTATGTGGACGAGAGTCAAATAAATATTGTGTTCATAATTCTATCACTTCAAAATTGACAATCTATGCAATTTCTTATATCGTGAGAGTTGTCAAACCATAAGTTGTGTCATATGTCCATATAGCTTAAATAGAGGGGCTCTTGTTAACATAAAGGTATTTAGCTATAGCCTAATGTCATTGCCCAATTATCCCTATCATCTAATGAACTCATCTCAAGTGATGGACAAAAAATTTAGAAGTAATACTCATAAGTGATTCAAATATTGAGACTAGCTCCTTGCCCACTAGGACAAGTGACCTTTCCACCCATGTCAATTAACTATTCATCCTATCACAATGGAGTGGAAAGAATTACTAAAGGTAGGTAAGATCTACTCCACTATAGCAACTATTATAAAAGAAAACTTAATAAAAAACCATAAAAAATCCACCTAAAAAAATAAAATAAATACTTTAAAATACTTTGAATCATTTCTATAAATTAGAATTTCACTAAATCTTTTTATTAATTAATATTGATTCTTTTTATTAATTAATATTGATAACCATAAGTTGAAATTAATCATTTTTAATTAAAATTTTTTCATAATACAAATTAAAAAATTATAAATAAATATTATTTAATTAAATCAATTTTTTTTTTATAAAATAATCACATCTTATAGAAAAATAATATATACACTACACTCCTCTTAAGTTACTAAACCAGGTGAAGAATATAAGAACATTCTTTCGCACTTAAACCCAATTAATATTTAAACATTTATTTTATATAATATCTTTAAATAATAATTAAAAATATTAATAAATTATATTGAAAATGATCTTCATGTAAATTGGATAATTTAATGACCTCCAAGGCCGATGTGAAAATTTATTCCATTTTAATTTTTAATCATATGAACCACCTGAATAACATCTCAGCCATCATTGGCTGAGTGGAAATGTGCCGCTTATAATTTTAAGGCATGATAGACGCATGCCATAAATTAATAATTTTACTAATCATAATCCATAAACGGGCATTCACGTGAATCTGATAATCAGAGTCTCCAACACAGCAATAGCATCTATGTAAAGCAATAGCATACCCCAGCACAAATCACCACCCACGACATTATACACACTTTCCCGTGAGTCTTTGTTCGCATTTGTGCTCCTTCCATAATTTGAGTGATCACTGGTAACAAAAGTATGGCACATTTTCCATCTGCAAGTTTTGTTACAGTACTGGTGGTGACGATGCCTTCATTAATTACTATTTCTGCATCCTGCATTTTCATCTTCGGCGATTCGCTTGTGGCCAACTACGGTATCTTCAGTGGAATAATCAACAATCCATTTGCATATGGTGGGTCTATCTTATATCCTTATTCACCACGTAATTCAATAATTCACACAAAACACATGAGCTGTGGCTTTTCTATATTGATGACACAAATTATTGACATTGATTATAATGAACTAGATGATCCACTCGCTTAATATAATTTGACATGTACATACTCTCTAAATTCATTTAAAATTTGACTTGACTCAACGCTCTCAATGCTAAGTTAACCGACTCTCTAAATATAGAAAACTCTTCATGCAAGAGTAATTAACTTACTTTAACACTCCCCCCTTAATTAGACCGTATGACTCAACATAACTTAACTATGTCTTCTAGGCTTACAATAGAAATTGACTCAATTATCACTCAAACATGCTTGTTGGTCTATGTCTCAGCTAGGCTTACAATGACTCAAAACTTTTACAAATTTTCATTTTCTTTTTCTCTGCTTCCAAATTCTATATCCTTGAAATTGCTTCATTCTCTGTTGCACTTTCTTGCTATAGGTTTTCTTCACTTGTTGCTGCTGCATTTTTTCTTTGACTTGTCTCAAATTTGTGCTGAAAAACAATCTGATCTTGTCTTCTACACCTTTCTCTTCAAATATTCGTTCAACCATGGATTGTTGCCACAACATTACATCTTCAAACTGTCTTCTTTCTCTCCTTCTTGCACTTCATATTCTTCACTTTCTTTCTACCATATTTCTTTATAGCAGAATCTTATCTCTTTACATTCATCATCAGGTACTGCTACTTTCGTCTTGTAATTTGCACTCTCAAAATCATTATTCACCATTTCATTCAATTATTTTATTCCAACTGTTGCTTTAAGACTCACATCAATTTGTTTAATTGACTTCTGAATCCATTCTCCAATGAGCTTCAAATCTACATCAAATGTATTAGCAACCTTGATTTCAACTTCTGATTTCATGTTATTTTGAGTACCTACGTATTCAAAAACAATGTTATAAACATCTTTATTATGATCTTCAGTTAGAGCTTCTTCCTTTTCCTCTTCCTTCTCTGTCTTCTTTTCAATTGTTTTACAAATATATGCTGCTGCAAACATGTTGTCTTCCACTTGGCTTCCAAACACAAGTGGGTTTCTCTCACCAAATCACAACATATCAATATGTTTTTTTTTTTTTGCATCATGTGCAACGACTATCACCAATTAATGGTTCTTCATCAAATTTAACTTCAATAATTCCAATTGTTGGATCCACCAGGAAACTTTTTTCTCTATTGATAGCTTTATCTAAGCCAAACTCAGTTGTTGTTTGTTCTTACATTGCTTCATGAGTAGTTCCAATTACTTCATATATTGCTGCTACAAAGGCAATTTCAACCTTCAATGATTCATTAGACATGGCGCTTACAATATTACCATAATCAATCCTTATTTCAAAAAGGAAACCACACATAACATCAAAATAATGTTCATCCACACTATGGTGGGATATCCGAGCATGCATGTTCTCATTGTCAATTTCATTGACAATTTCAGCTTTACCAAATTTACCAGCTCTGGCTGGATTCACCAATGCACATCTCACTTTGCAGTCATCATCCACTTGTGTTTCATCATAGTGATTCACCATCTTCTGCACCATCCACGTTATGATGGAGTGCTTGAGCATTGATATGATCATGCTCTGTTTCATATACAAAGGCTTCAACTTCTCTCTTTGCAATCTCTGTTGCATCTTATTCATCCATATGCATGCTTGCAAAATAGGTTTCACCATCATCTGCACCATCCATATTACAGTGGAGTGCTTGAGCATTGATATGCACTTATTCTGCTTCAGATACAAAGACTTCAAATTTTCTCTTTGCAATATCTATTGCATATTCTTCATCCATATGCATGCTTGCATAATGAATTTAAATTTTATAGCCTTCACGACCATCTTCCATTTTTTAGTGGGATTCTCCAAGCTCTGTTGTCCTTTCAAAGTCTTGCTCATATACTCTCAGATCTGTTTCTGATTCAACAAATTGTAACAAATTTTGTTGCTCCATGTCACTCCCCCTTGCACCAAATTTCGCTTACATGATCTTCCATGATTCGTTTTTAGCTTTTGTTACCTTGCACATAATTGTTTCATCTATTGCATGTCGAATGAAACACAAAGCTAGGAATATTTGTCTTCTGCTAGACATCTCACTTCTTCGGCTAAGGCCTGAACCTCTCTAAACACAACAACAATCTTTGCTTCTTCTTTTTTATCACTTTTCTTTGTCGTCTTTTTGCAACCCATGACTAATGTCATAGCTACTTGCATGATTGCATGATGATATCTTCCATATCACTCCCGAAAAAAAATATGATTTTTAATATGCGCTCTGTAAGACACAATCTTCTCCCAAAAACCTATCATGCTTGACAAAAACACTAAAATTTTTATAAACTGACGAACTTTTACAAAACCCTAAATTTTCTCGGCAATAAAAAAACTTGTTTTTAATCCTCTTATAAACAAAATTCATTTTACATAAAACATTCAAAAACCTTTATCACACCAACCTTCAAACCACACTTTAATATCTCTTTTTCAAACCCTGTCAAATTGCCCACATGCCTTTTCAAAAAGGTTATCTTTCAAACTTCAATAAAACTCCTTTTAAAAATATATGCCTCCAATAAAGACGTCACTTTAAAATATCACAAATATGGCCCTCTTTTATATTTTTAAAATCTTTAGTCTTATTATGAATGGAGCATGCAAACGAAGCTCATTAAAAATTATAGAGTGAGAGTCTAACTTTATAGGAAGGTGGAAGAAAAGGTTTATCTCTCAAATTTCAATAAAACTCCTTTTAAAAATATATGCCTCCAATAAAGACGTCTATTCAAAATATCACAAATATAGTCCTCTTTTATATTTTTAAAATCCGTCTTTTTATGAATGGAACATGCAAACCAAACTCGTTAAAAATTATAACATCTCACTTTATAGGAAGGTGGAAGCGCTTTTATTTAAAAAAAACGAAATTGATCCCAAAAAATAAACTTTTCACTTCTTTTTATGAATATAGAATCCTATAAACTTGTTGCGTGTCACTTATGACTTCGGCCTTTGTATTAAAATATCCTCTTTGCTCTATTAACGTGGCCTTGGCGGCTTGAGGCATACTTGCTAAAGCTGCACATGGTATGAGGAACTGCGTTAGTGCTCTAAAGCTACTAAAGTGCGCATTCTCAATATGTGCGTTAAGTTTGTGTGCTTTAACGCGTCTCTCCACAGGGACCTGTGTTATAACGCCGTGAATACTATTGCAGGGTGCGTTATAGGTAACTCAGAGAAAACAAATATTCTATTCTCTTTAGTTATCTCTTGGTCTTTTAATCAGCTCTGATATCAATTTGTTGTTAAAGCAGAGAGGAAAAACACAAAATAACTTAATAATTCACTTAAAACACACAAGCTGCAACTCTTCTATATTGATGACACAAACTTGAATAACATTACTTACAATGAACTCGATGAAAGGTATTTAAACCTTTTCAACCACTAACTCACTAATATAATTTGACATGCACATACTCTCTAAATTTATCTAAAACTCGGCTTGACTCAATGTTCTCAATGCTCAGTTAAATGACTCTCTAAATATAGTGAACTCTTCATCCAAGAGTTATTAGCTTACTTTAACAAATCCTTTGAACCTTAAAATGAATATTTCAAGATTTGAGATTCGAATTGCAATGTTCGCGTCAAACTTTTTAACCTCAATGCTCTGCGATGTGTTGAGATTTTTTCTGTTTTGAATAAAATTGGCAAAAATCTCATTAGGTGACAAAAATTAGGAATTAGTTCCTAGATTAGCTCCAGGTTGTTGGGGAGGGAGTTAATGCATCCTAAATTTGTGTTGAGAGGATTTATGAGGCTGTTAGATTCTCCTGCTATATAACAGGTCTCCATACGTTTGTTTTTGAAGTGTGTGTGGGTGTTTTGAATTATGTAATCTCCTATTTTGAATAATAAAGACTGTCGATGCCTGTTGTGTGGATGTAGCCCAGGAGGTTTGGGTGAACCACGGTAAAACTCCTGTGTCTCTTATGTGATGTGTTTTTCTGCTGTGTGTTAATTTAATGTTTGCGCTGTGTTAAACTCCAACAATTGGTATCGGAGCATGTTGCAGTGCGTTGAATTGCAGGTGTGTAGAACGGGGCGGTTTCGGTTACGTAGCCGTGAGAGTATTGCACGTGAGTGGAGCGTGTGAAGTGGAGCGCTGGCGCGTGAGGCTTACACCGAGCCGTGAGCTCGGAGGATGACGGTGATGCGACGACTGCGTGGAGGGTGGCGAGCTGGCGTGGAGGTTTGAAGAGGCGTCGAGATCTGCAATATGAAATGTCGGTGATCGGTTGAGTGACGGTGGCGCAACTGGAGCGCGTGAGGTGAAGCGTATATTCACTGTGTCCGTCTGCGTATAATCCATTTGATACACCTTTTATAAATCGGACAAATCTGACAGTTTGAGAACAGCGTTGAATTTTGACATTTTAAACAGCGTTGAAGCTTAAGTCGATATGCAGTGTTGAACGCCATTTGAACGCCATTTGAAGGTTGAATTAACGAAGAGCGGTGGACGTCGAGGCCCTGCGTTGAAGGGCTAGGCTACGATTCTTCGGTGCAAAGAAGCAGCGGTGAAGGTTCGAACCAGGCGCAGATCATTAAGTGCAGTGTTTATAACGCAGGTTCGTATGGCATTTTTTTTATTGAAAGCATTTCATAAAGTCGACGATTGCAACTGGAGGCTCGTATGCCATTTTTATAAAGCCAGTTTGATACGCCTTTGACAAAAAGTCAATTTCCATTTTTTATGAAGCTGGTGTGAAAAAACCAGAGAGTCGTTTATTCAATGCCGTGAATGCTATTGGGAGTCGTTTTTTATTTTCGACTTTGCAGTTTTAAAAAAGGTCAAACGTTTAACGGAGTATGCCTACGGTCGAATCGTTTTTGAAGTGGAGCAAATCATTTTAAAATCGATTTGTATTTAGAATCGACTTTGGAGTTTTTTTTTTTTTTTTTTAAATAAATCGATTTTTGATATTTCGATATGGTAATGTGAATACCATTTGATATGGTATGGAAAGGAAGTTTTAAAATCGATTTGTATGCCATTGTAAATGCCTTTTGGGTGAAAGGCCTTTTATGAAGTGCTAAAGGGTAATCGATTACATTAAAGGAAAGTTTTTTTTAAGGTGAAGTTTTTTTTTAACTTTGAGGGCTTTGTATGAAGTGAAAGGCATTTTTTAAAGGCAAAAGTCCAAGGACAATTTTTTTTTTAAAAGGCAGTGAGAAGCACTTAAAAGGAGGCAAGGGAAATTTTTTTTAGGCATTTTTTAATTAAAAGGGCATTCTTTATTTGAAAATTGGTTCTGGAGAATACTGTGTTTTTTGCTGAAACAAGATGGCGAAAACTCAAAGTGTCCGTTTTGAGAACGATGTGCTTGGAGCCTTGTTGTCCGAGGCTGAGGAGACGAGGAAGAGGTCGAATGCAGACACCTCTGCATCGAGAGGTAATGATGGCCGAGGTGGCTGGAGAGACACTGGGGAAAGCATAGCGACTCTCGTTCAAAGTCCTAAGGAAAGAAGACAGAGGTGAAATCTTTGGCATTGTGGGAGCGGACACACGAAGAATTTCTTGGAAGCGACATGACAAACTTCTAAAGCGAGATTCTTGACAGAGAAGAAGGAGAAAATAATGAGATACGGAGTTCGACATACTGGTTCGGAGTATGACGACGAAGTGTTAATACCATTAATATGTCAAATCATGATCAACATTGGTTGTTAGATTCCGGTGCATCAAACCACATGTGTATTCATAGAGAATGGTTTAAGACGTATAGATCTGTTGATGATGGCGTCGTGTACATGGGTAATGATGTTACTTGCAACATTGTTGGGATAGGAAGTATACAACTGCAAATGTTTGATGGCACAACTAGATTGTTAACAGATGTGAGGCATGTACCAGATTTAAGGAAAATTTTGATTTCTTTAGGAGCACTTGATTCGAATGGATATAAAACTGTAATTCAAGGTGGATTTATGAAAATCTATAAAGGTATTTTACTAGTAATGAAAGCTAAGAAAGTAGGAAATCTGTTTCAGTTAGAAGGAAGAACAGGGTCAGTTCATGTGTCTGCGGTGTCTGAACATGACAGTAGTTCCATTCGCCTATCGCATCAAAGGTTGGGCCATATGAGCGAAAGAGGGTTAAAATTTTGGTGATCGAGAAGTTGCTTCCACAATCTAACTGCAGGAAAGTTAGATTTCTGTAAGCGTTGCTTGTTTGGAAAACAAAGTAAGCAAAAATTAAAAACAGGCAAACATACTAGTAAGGCATACTTGATTATATTCATTCAGATGTTTGGGGTCCGGCTCCTACAGCGTCATATGGTGGTTCGTCGTATTTTGTATCATTTATTGATGACTTTTCTAGGAAGGTGTGGGTCTACATGTTGAAAAGGAAGTCTGATGTTTTTTCAGTTTTCAAACAGTTTAGAGCATTGGTAGAAAACAACACTGGTAGAACAATAAAGTGTTTAAGAACCGACAATGGTGGTGAGTTTACTTCCAAGGAGTTTGACAGCTATTGCAAGGATGCAGGGATCGAGAGACATAAGACCACGGTTTATACTCCTCAGCAAAATGGAGTTGCTGAACGCATGAACATGACTCTTCTAGAGAGAGCAAGGAGTATGTTGAGTAACGCCGGGTTGCAGAAGGAGTTGTGGACGGAAGCAGTGGCAACAGCTTGTTATGTGATAAACCGATCTCCATCGACGGCGATAGACTGCAAAATTCCGCAAGAGGTATGGAAAGGACACCCTTGTGACTATTCTAAACTCAGAGTGTTTGGTTGTGATGCATA
Organism: Pinus albicaulis; assembly: GCA_034641835.2. Lineage (NCBI taxonomy): Eukaryota > Viridiplantae > Streptophyta > Pinopsida > Pinales > Pinaceae > Pinus > Pinus albicaulis. Next base: position 7,251,226 of record CM076575.1, on the reverse strand, counting down.
TGCTCTAGTGCCTAAACATCAGCGAACTAAGTTAGATCCAAAGTCTAAAAGGTATATCTTTGTTGGGTATGGTGTTGGAACAAAGGGATATAGATTGTGGGATCCTACTACCCGCAAAATCATCATCAACCGAGATGTAAAGTTTGATGAATCCTCTCTTGTACAGTTAGATGTAGATAGAAAATTGAAACAGGATGATGTATTTGATTTTCAGCACATTCAGTTTGACAGCACTTCTAATGATAGTCATGATGACCATAGTTCAGATTCTAGTCATGAACAAGTTTCAGATACTAGTTATGAACAGGGTTCAGATATAGAGCGTGAACAGGTCTCAGATGGTGGTCATGAAGAAGATCCTATAGGTGGTAGTCAGCAAATTGTGGAAGCACCAGAAACATCCTTAAGGAGGTCGACAAGAATCAAACGGCCACCGAGAAGGTATGATGATTATGTTACTTCAGTTGCTTTGACCGCTAACGATGATGAACCTCTGTGCTATCAGGAAGCAATAGAAGGTTCGAATAGTGACAAGTGGAAAGCAACCATGAAGGACGAAATGATGGCCTTGAGTAAGAACGGCACATGGGATCTGGTTGAGCTTCCGAAAGACAGGAAAACTGTGGGGTGTAAATGGGTTTTCAAGCTGAAACAGAGTGTGGATGATACGGAGGACAGGTACAAAGCGCGACTGGTTGCAAAAGGGTTTTCTCAGAAAGCAGGCATTGACTTTCATGAGATTTTTTCACCAGTTGTTAAAATAGTTTCAATTCGAATTGTGTTAGCTTTAGTTGCTTTGTTTGATTTAGAGTTACAACAACTAGATGTTAAGACTGCTTTTCTACATGGAGATCTAGATGAGGAAATTTATATGGAACAACCGGAAGGGTTTGTTCAACATCGCAATAAGAAATTTGTCTGCAGGCTCAAGAAGTCATTATATGGCCTGAAGCAGTCGCCTCGGCAGTGGTATAAGAAGTTTGATTCTTTCATGTTGAGTCAGAAATATGTTAGAAGTGAATATGATCATCGTGTGTATTTCAAGCAATTGAAAAATGGCATGTTCATTATCTTAGTGTTGTATGTTGACGATATGCTTTTAGCAAGCAAAAGCATTGATGAAATCAACAGGTTGAAGACTCAGATGGCAAGGACATTTGATATGAAAGATCTAGGAGCAGCAAGACAGATTTTGGGCATGGAGATTTTCAGAGACAGGAGTAATGGTAAGCTGTGGCTATCACAACAGAAGTATGTTGAGAAGATACTTTTGAGGTTTGGTATGAATAATGTGAAGCCTGTGTCAGTCCCTTTCGCTTCCCATTTCAAGCTTTCTTCGGGTTTATGTCCTAATACAGATGAATAAAAGGATTATATGTCTCAAATTCCATATGCTAATGTAGTAGGATGTTTGATGTATGCGATGGTTTGTACTCGACCAGATATTTCACATGCAGTTGGGGTTGTCAGCAGGTACATGGAAAATCCGGGTAAAGAACATTGGTCAGCAGTGAAATGGGTGCTTCGGTACTTGAGAGGCACAAGCAGTTATTGTATCACTTACAATAAGAGTAGTGAATTTGTTTGCGGATATGTTGATTCTGATTTTGCAGGTGATTTGGATAAGAGAAGGTCAACTTCAGGGTACGTCTTTACTCTTGCAGGTGGAGCTATCAGCTGGATGTCAAAGCTACGGAACATTGTTGCTTTATCCACTACTGAAGCAGAATACATTGCTGCTTCTCATGCTTGCAAAGAGGCGGTTTGGTTGAAAGGTTTGCTTGGTGAGTTTGGTAGGTTACAGGACAACATCAGGTTACTTTGTGATAGTCAAAGTGCAATACATTTGGCTAAGAATCCAGCCTATCATAGTAAATCAAAGCATATTCTAGTTAAGTACCATTTTGTAAGACAGGTTATCACTGAAAGGGGAGTCTCTCTTGAAAAGGTGCATACAAAGGAAAACTGTGCAGACATGTTCACGAAACCAGTTTTGTTGGAGAAGCTGCGTTGGTGTTTGGCTTCTCTTGGCTTGCAGAAAAAATAAAATAATAAAGAACAGGGCATCAGGCTAATTGTTGTCAAGGTGGAGATTGTTGAGATTTTTCAGTTTTAGTAAAAATTGGCAAAAATCTCATTAGGTGACAAAAATTAGGAATTAGTTCCTAGATTAGCTCCAGTTTGTTGGGAGGGAGTTAATGCATCCTAAATTTGTGTTGAGAGGATTTATGAGGCTGTTAGAGTCTTCTGCTATATAACAGGTCTCCATACGTTTGTTTTGGAGAGTGGTGAGAGTGTGTGAATTGTAATCTCATGTTTGAAATAATAAAGATCGCCAATGCCCTGCAGGTGCACGTAGCCCAGGAGGTTTGGGTGAACCACGGTAAAACTCCTGTGTCTCTTATGTGATGTGTTTTTCTGCTGTGTGTTAATTTAATGTTTGCGCTGTGTTAAACTCCAACACGATGTTGTTTCGGGGAACAAGATGTCGATGGTTGTAGAGCTTTAAATGCCCGACATGCTCGAGTATGGAGCATTGTATACCACACTCGATCATGCAGAGGATTTAAAGCTTTGCAACCAGGTTATTGTTAAACGATATTTTCCAATAAATTTACCTATCAGCTCATGAGTCATGACTCTTTTCATCTTTTATCGCATTTGTCTAACGAGTTGTTTTTAGTGCGATTTTTTTGAGGTTGTTCTGGTGGATTTTTCCACTCTAATTTCTCTAAAATCCCACAGAAATTCATTGAAAATAGAAATTTGATAGATAATCTTACACAATTGATGATTTTTAGAGTACTGAATCTATATACAATAAAAAAAAAAACTAATTTATCTAATCATGTGGTAAAAACCCTATATTCCATTACATTAATAGGGTAAAAACCCTATATTACATTACATTAATAAGGAAGTGAGTTAGCGTAGCAAGATTCTTGAACATTGAAGTCTTTTGAACCTTGGAATTGTATGCCTCAATAATGGTGGCTTGTGACCCTTCTATACATTTTCGTCGCATAATAGTGATATCTTTTTATTTATGAAAAATAATAATAATATTTTTTGGATTTATAGTTTATAACTAATAAGATTTTGGAATGACTTAGTGGCATTTTCATTATATCGTTGAGTTTAGCTCAATCACCCACAATCCTAGTTAGAAAAGTACATTGAGTTTTGAAGTTGGCCATGTTCTTATATTGGTTGGAAAATGCCTTAAGAGATTTACATGGCCTAGCTAGATGGACTATTATTATTATTTAACTTATTTCAATATTTTCAATTTGTTGAGATTTTCTTTTAATTAAATTTGGAGAAAATCTCATGAATGTGACAATAATAGGATTTGTTGCTAAATTGACTCCATCTAATTCTGATGTGGAGATAATGCATCCTATATTTGTTGTGAGTGAATTTATTATTTAGTTTCTACTCCCAGCTATAAAATGTAAGCCCGTAGAGGAAAATGAGTATGAGAAATGTGAGGTGAGTGGAAGAGATGTGCAGATGCAAAACTCTGCTATTGTAATTCTCTTTTTGCTAAATGAGATTGTCGATGCCCTGTTAGGTGGATGTAGCCTAGATTGGTTGGGTGAACCACGTTAAAATCGCTGTCTTTTTATGGTTTTCTATTGTATGTCTGTGTTTTATTTAAGTTTTTCCGTTGCTGAACTTAACAATTTGGTATCAGAGCGTATCGTTGAGCTATCGAGTTGGAGCACCAGATCTGTTGATCTGCGTGTCCGTTGTGTGAGCGCAGAACGGAGCTGGCTTAGTATTTACCATCGAATGCAGAAGCTGAGTTTCTACTTGTGGCTGTGATGTAGTGATAGTTGGAACCGTGGAGACTGATTTTTGTGGAATACCGTGAATGGTGATCAAACCGTGGGCTAGCCTGTGTTAGCACTGTTCTTATGTGCAAAAGCCGAGTTTGAAAGAAGTTCAGAGCAAGAAGCCGTGAACTGGAGATTGAAAAGCCGTGAGCTGTGACTACAGCCGTGAGCGCAGTTTGAAGGAGCTGTTGTGGGTAAGTTGCCGTGAGTAGCAGAGCTATTGCTGCGTGCGTCTGTAAGGTCCAAGTCTGATGCCGTGACAGTGTAGTGCCTTTATCACTTACGATCCTATTCAGATGTCCTGTGTGCAGAAAAAGGCCAAGTTATTCAATGAGGGCCAGCATTTAGGGCCATTGAACGATTTGAAATGGGTCAAAAAACGATTTGAAATGGGTCTCCAAGTTCATAAAAGGCAAGGGAATTTTTTTTTAAGGCAAGGGAAATTTTACAATTGGAGATTTTGTGACACGAGCTACTAAACATGGCAAAAACACAAAGTGCTCAGTTTGAGATCAAGAAGTTCAATGGGAAAAACAACTTCGAGATCTGGAAAGTGAAGATGTATGATCTACTCGTGCAACAAGGTGTGGTGAAGGCGCTGTTGGGAAAAGCCAAACAGCCTTACACCATAACAGATGATGAATGGAGTGACTTGGAGGAAGGAGCACTGAGCGGCATTCGACTGTGTTTGGCGGATGATGTTTTGTTTAACATCATGTCAGAGAAAACTGCTGCTGGCTTGTGGACAAAGCTTGAAATGTTGTACATGACAAAATCCTTAACCAATAGGATTCTTTTGAAGCGACAGTTGTAAAACTTGCACATGAAGGAAGGTACGGTGATAACTGATCATCTGAATACCTTTAATACTCTCTTGGTGCAGTTAGAAAGTACAGAAGTAAAATTTGAGTCAAAAGATAAAGTTGTAACTTTATTATGCTCGTTGCCCGAGTCATGGGATCATTTTGTTACTTCTATAAGTCTTAGTTCATCAGAAACCCTTGAGTTTAATGATGTTGTTGGAGCTTTGTTGTCTGAAGAAACAAGGAAAAGGTCAAATTCAAAAACCTCTACATCAGAAGCAATGATGGTCAAAGGTTGTTCTAAAGAAAGATGCTTCAGTAAGCACAACAACTCACGTTCAAAATCAAAAGGGAATAAGAGTAAGGTAAAGTGATGGTGTAGTAGATCTGATAAGAAAATATATAGAAATATAAAATATGCCCAAGAAATAACACCATAGAAGATAAAACTTCAGATCTTCATTAATATCAAAACCCTTAAGGTAGGGCAACACCATACATTCACTCCTTAAGGAAGGAGATCACTCCACAAGCCATATGCTTGTCCATACAATAATCCTTCACATCTCTCAATGGAGAGTCTCTAACCTCTATATAGGTTTCATACATGTAATACCATGAGTAGTTATCATGGGTCTCTCAATACCATACATTCAATACAATGGGCTTATCACTTTATTCCCTCTCTACATGTGGTCCCTTACATAATGTGGGTTAACCACTTTATTTATTAACTATGGCCCATTTATTTATCATTCTTATATTAATATATCATATTATTCCCTTGGGTACCTCCCTCTGTACCATATATTATCCCCCCATAGGTACACTACAGATGGTTTTGTGGCAAATCAGGACATTTGAAGAAGGATTGTTGTAAGAGACAACAAACATCCAAAGGAGACTCTTTGACAGAGAAGAAAGAAGCAAACACGACAGATACAAGTTCGGCATCCATTTAAGGTATGAGTGATGAAGTGTTATCAGTTGGTTTGTCTAATCATGATCAACATTGGTTATTAGATTCTGGTGCGTCAAATCACATGTGCATTCATAGAGAGTGGTTTAAAACTCATAAATCAATCAATGATGGATTTTTTTACATGGGAAATGATGTCTCATGTAATATTGTGGGAATTGAAAGCATCCAGATTAAAATTTTTGATAGGACAAATAAAATTTTAATTGATGTAAGACACATGCCTGAATTAAGAAAAAACCTCATTTCACTAGGAGTGCTAGACACAAATGGATATAAAACCTTTATTCAAGGTGGAGTAATGAAAATTTATAAAGGAATTTTACTAGTAATGAAAGCAAAGAAGGTTGGAAATCTTTTTCAGTAGAAGGAAGAATAGAGTCAAATCATGCTTCTACAGAGTATGAAAACAACAATAATTCTATTCGTTTATGGCATCAAAGGTTGGGCCATATGAGAGAAAGAGGATTAAAATTTTTATCTGAGCGTAAGTTACTTCCTAGTTTAAAATCTTCTAAGTTAGATTTCCGTAAACATTTTCTATATGGGAAACAAAGCAAGAAAAAGTTTAAAACTGGAAAACATACTAGTAAGGGAATCCTTGATTATATCCATTCTGATGTTTGGGGTCCATCTCCTACGATCTCGTATGGAGGATCATCATATTTTGTATCTTTTATTGATGATTTCTCAAGAAAAGTGTGGGTCTACATGTTAAAGAAAAAGTCTGATGTATTCACAATTTTCAAACAGTTTAGAGCATTAGTTGAAAACATCGCTGGAAGAACCATTAAATGTTTCAGAACTGATAATGGTGGTGAGTTTACTTCAAAGGAATTTGATAATTATTGCAAGGACGCTGGGATCGAAAGACATAAAACTACTGTATATACTCCTCAGCAAAATGGAGTTGTTGAACGCATGAACATGACTCTCTTAGAGAGAGCAAGAAGTATGCTTAGTAACGCCAATTTGCAGAAGGAATTGTGGAAAGAAGCGGTTTCTACGGCTTGTTACTTGGTAAATCGATCACCATCAACTGCAATAGGATGCAAAATTCCTCAAGAGGTATGGAAAGGCCATCCATGTGATTATTATAAACTGAAAGTTTTTGGTTGTGATGCATATGCTCTAGTTCCGAAACATCAGCGTTCTAAATTAGATCCTAAATCAAAAAGATATATCTTTGTTGGATTTGGTGATGGGACTAATGGATATAGGTTGTGGGATCCTACTACTCACAAGATCATTATCAACAGAGATGTTAAATTTAATGAATCTTCACCTGAAAATCCAGATGTAGATGATAAATTGAAACAGGATAATGTACCTAAGCTTCAACACATTTAGTTTGAAACCAGTTCAAATATTGATGATATTCCAGATGAACAAGTTTCAGATTCAGATCATGAACAAGTTTCAGATGCAGATCATGAACGTGTTTCAGATGTAGATCATGAAGAAGTTCCTACAGATAATAATCAGCAAATTGTGGAAGTACCAGAAACATCTTTAAGGAGGTCTACGAGAATGAGACGTCCTCCTAAAAGGTATGATGATTATATTACTTCAGTTGCTTTAACCACTAATGATGATGAACCTTTGTGCTATCAGGAAGTTGTAGAAGGTTCTAACAGTGGTAAGTGGAAAGACGAGCTAAAGGCATTAGCCAAGAATGCCACATGGGATCTGGTGGAACTTCCTAAAGACAGAAAAACTGTGGGATGTAAATGGGTTTACAAATTGAAAAGGGGTGTTGATGATACTGAAAACAGGTACAAAGCGACACTGGTCGCGAAATTTTTTTCTCAGAAAGCAGGAATTGAATTTCATGAGATATTTTCACCAGTTGTAAAAATTGTTTCAATTCAAATTGTGTTAGCATTAGTTGCTTTACTTTATTTACAATTACAACAACTAGATGTTAAAACTTCATTTTTACATGGAGATTTAGATGAAGAGATTTACATGGAACAACCGAAAGGGTTTGTTCAAAATCGTAACAAGAAATTTGTCTGCAGGCTCAAGAAATCGTTGTATGGTCTGAAGCAGTCGCCTCGACAATGGTATAAGAAATTTGATTCTTTCATGATGAGTCAAAATTATATAAGAAGTGAATATGATCATTGTGTTTACTTTAAGAAATTGAGTAATGGCATGTTCATTATCTTAGTGTTATATGTTGACGATATGCTTTTAGCAAGCAAAAGCATAAGTGAGATCAACAGGTTAAACGCTCAGATGGCTAGGACGTTTGATATGAAAGATCTAGGAGCAACAAGAAAGATTTTGGGCATGGAGATTTTTAGAGACAGGAGAAATGGTAAGCTATGGCTATCACAAAAGAAGTATATTGAGAAAATAATCTTGAGGTTTGGTATGAACAATGTGAAGCCTATTTCAGTCCCTTTTGCTTCCCATTTTAAGATTTCTTCAAGTTTATGTCCTAACACTAATGAAGAAAAGGAATATATGTCTCAAATTCCATATGCCAATGTAGTAGGTTGTTTGATGTATGAGATGGTTTGTACTCGACCAGATATTTCACATGCAGTTGGGGTTGTCAGCAGGTATATGGAAAATCCAGGAAAAGAACACTGGTCAACAGTGAAATGGGTGCTTCGGTATCTGAGAGGCACAAGTGATTGTTGTATCACTTATAACAGGAGTAGTGAATTTGTTTGCGGATATGTTGATTCCAATTTTGCAGGTGATTTGGATAAGAGAAGGTCAACTTCAGGGTATGTCTTTACTCTTGCAGGTGGAGATATTAGCTGGATGTCAAAGCTACAGAACATTGTTGCTTTATCCACTACAGAAGCAGAATACATAGCTTCTTCACATGCTTGCAAAGAAGCAGTTTGGTTGAAAGGTTTGATTGGTGAGTTTGGTAGGTTGCAGGACAACATCAAGTTATTTTGTGATAGTCAAAGTGCAACTCACTTGGCTAAAAATCTGGCCTATCATAGTAAATCAAAGAATATACCTATCAAGTACCATTTTGTAAGACAGGTTATCACTGAAAGGGGAGTCTCTCTTGAAAAGTTGCATACAAAGGAAAACTGTGCAAACATGTTCACGAAACTAGTTTTGTTAGAGAAGCTACGATGGTGTTTGAATTCTCTTGGCTTGCAGAAAAGATAAAGATAATAATGGAACAGAGTATCAGGCTAATTGTTGTTAAGGTGGAGATTGTTGAGATTTTCTTTTAATTAAATTTGGAGAAAATCTCATGAATGTGACAACAATAGGATTTGTTGCTAAATTGACTCCATCTAATTCTGATGTGGAGATAATGCATCCTATATTTTTTGTGAGTGAATTTACGATTTAGTTTCTACTCCCATCTATAAAATGTAAGCCCGTAGAGGAAAATGAGCATGAGGAATGTGACGTGAGTGGAAGAGATGTGCAGATGAAAAACTTTGCTATTGTAATTCTCTTTTTGTTGAATGAGATTGCCGATGCCCTGTTAGGTGGACGTAGCCTAGATTGGTTGGGTGAACCATGTTAAAATATATGTCTCTTTATGGTTTTTTGCTGTGTGTCTGTGTTTTATTTAAGTTTTTTCGTTGCTGAACTTAACACAATTTTGATAAATTTTATTTTTTATTTATTATTTATTTTTATTAATGTTTAATCAATTTAAGGTTGAGATAAATTTACATGATCATTCTTGAATTTCATATTTATATTTAATTATTAGTCTTTTCCTAGGCAAGACTCTACCAATCAATTTGCAATTTCACTATTATTAGTTTAACTTTGATCTATACAAAACCTAATGTTAAACTTTATAAATAAATAAAGTATATTTTTGTTATAATCTTAACACTTGATTAGATAAAAAAACTGATGTTTTATTTCAACCTTAACACCATCTATCTCATTCTCAGTGATAAACTCTTCTAACTCTAAGAAGTCACCATGTGGATAATTGTCTCAATAATTTTTTGCAATGATTTTTAAAAATAGTTACAATCAATACATGCTTCGCTATTTTTTGCAATGATTTTTAAAACTAGTTACAATCAATACATGTTTCACTAATTTTTTGCTATAATTTTTAGAAACACTTACAACTAATACATGTCTCACTATTTGTTTGGATAGAATTTTTAAAATTGTTATAATTATACCATTAACTAATGTTTTCAAAATCCAACCTTAAGAATCTTTTTTCACCATGATTTTTAAAAATTTGTTAACTCTTACTAACATTACTAGTGTCATTGCTCCCAATTTAATCCCAAGTGGTTAACTTTTAAGACCTATGAGTGCTTTGTTAAGTAACCCATGAGTGAGTGACTCAGGATTTTCTCTTTAAAATGGGTCAAGTAAATACTCATAACTAACTGGTTATGCTCAAGCTTGCATCTCATCTCCCAAAATAATCAAGCTAACTATCCTTCATGCATGTGAATCATACAATATCAAAAATCTCATCTGAAAGGATGAGGGGGCACGTCTCCTTTTATTTTTGATCAAGTACAATTGTAGGTATTCCTTTTTCTTCAATCACCATATTCGGGCAATTATATGAATGGTATATCGCCACAAATTAAATTATCAACCAGGGAATCGTAATTGGTAGAGATGATGCACTATATGTGTCAAAAACAGATAAGTTCTTATGTCTGTTGAGTATAGCCTAGATAAGAAGCTTCCATTTTACAATTAATCTAATTTCCTCACAATTAAAGATAAAAAAGAAAACTCATAAATAAAATCTTGGCAAGCATGTAAGCTAAATGTTCTTTCTCAGGTAACAAGTATTCCCATTTACAAGCTCATGAAATAAAAATATGGAATCAACTCTGTTTTCCTGTAGCAGCTGATTTTAATCACTAAACTAGAACCAAATCACTGCACTCAAACATCAAACAAAGTAACCATTCCTATTTAAACTAGTTTTAAAGGAAACTATGCATTATTATATAAGAAATGTTAGGTATGAAAGGATTCTTCACTTAATAACACATGTAGGTGAATGGTGAGATCTCAGATCTTAACTTTCCCTGTTCTTCAAAAGAGAAATCAATAATTAAAAACTAACATCTCTAGACTTATATCACACACTCCCTAATATATTATTTATAGAGAACAAACCTGAAATCACATCAAATACAAAGTCACTCTTCACACATAAACTAAGTTGCATTCACACTAATTATAATAAAAACTTTCCTTGATGGATTTGGTGGGCCCTTGCTGAGCTACCAAGGGAAGTTGGAAAAACTTACATAACTAAAGAATCTATTAACGCAACAAACTCATCAATTGTTGCTCATATCATTAATTTCAAAGGAAAGGATTACAAAACATAATGATTCAATCAAATCTACATCATAACAGTATTGTGTAAATCTTGATACCTATGTCTCTTACTCTTACTAACTCTCTCTTTCACTAACTTGCTAACACCTATCATCTATAAGCCTTCTCTTATAGAGGAATGGTCATTACATCCAAAGTTTAATAGGATATTACCAAATCATTATAAAAATATTGCAGTCCATTTTCTTAACATATTTGGCTTCATTCTCATGACACCAAGTGCATGAGGATGAAGAATATCTTGATTTTCCATAAAAATATAATTTCCTTGACCAATAGTTCCCCTGGTCACATCGAAAGTAGTTCACTCAACCATCAAATCTAAAAATTCGGTTCTAGTACCAGATGAACACAGTTAGTGCAGGACGAACACAGGTACCGGATGGATGATATCGGTGTTGGATGAACACAAGTATTGGATGACTGATGTGGGTATCAGATGAACGCAGGTAACGAATGAACATAGGTGCATGAGTATCAGATAAGCATGAACACAGGGACCAGATCAATAACACTGGTACCAAATGGATAATACTGGTACCGAATGAGCAAGAACAAGGTATAAAGGTCTATATGAGCCAATCCAAATAATTAGAGATTATAAAGAATCAATAATGATATTTCTACTAACAAGAAATCATAAAAATCATGTCTTGAAATATAAATTACCTCATAGGTACATAAGGATACTAAAAGTTATGTTATTGAAGAAGATAGGAAAATGGTGAATAGGTTTGGGGTAAAATTGATAAAAAATAGAGGACAATATAGGGTATTATAGGCATAAAAAAGGAGACCCAACATTCCCCCATGCTCAAGTTATTGCATGTCCTCATGCAAAAAGTGGTGAACCATTCCTCAAATTTCAAAAATGGAGTCTTCTCACAACTTGCCTGAACATAGGTTGTTTGGATCTAAGATATTCACAACTAAGGCCTCTTCCTTGAGTTCCCTTTTAATAACCCTAGTATAGTGTATGAGGCGAAGAACCTTCTTAAGCTTGGTGGAGACCTCATCATACTCATCCTGCAACCTCTATTTATTCTCCTTTAATTTATCATTCTCTTTCTTGAGGTATTTGTCCAACAACTTATATTGTTTCACTTATTCCCTTAGTTTTTCATTTTTCCACTGAAGTTTCTAAATTTTTATCTGATCACTAGTTAGAAAAATAGCATGTTCAAGTGTTGCATGCTTAGTGGTTTCTTTACTAGACTCAACTTATTTCCTTAATTCTTTCAAATTTTATATAACTGATTCCTTTGTTTCTTTAAGCGTTTCATCCTGTGCATGTTCCTTTTCAGGTGAAGTAGAGACATCTATTGGATTTTCTGGAAGAGGAGTATGAGTGGTCATTACTAGTTTTTCCATGCTCTTGGTAGTCCGTCGTGTAAGTGTTGATGAATAACTAGTTTTTTTGTCAGGAGTGAGGATATTGTCTTGAAAAAATCTCTTATTTTTTCCTTTGGTTTGTCACATGGCCTCTAAGATTTATCCCTTTTGTGTGTGTTTCTCATTTCTTTTAGAATTATGTGATATGTCACCATTTTCATTTGTTCTAGGATTTTTCATATTTTTAATGCTCGGCTCAGGAGTTTCCTCCTAAATTAACTCAACTAATACCTATGAAAAAATACCTATGATTTCTTGTCTATCACTGTTAGCTTGCCCCCTTTTCTTCTTCTCGCTCTTTGGTGTTTTACTTTGAGTGGTTGAATCAAGAGAAGGACTTTTACCTTTTACTGATCACTTTTTTGGTGCAGTAGATTCCTCCTCTATCATTTTACCTTTGTCTAACTGATTCAAGGACTTTGGTGAAGTAGGGCCAATAATATCTTCTTTAGATTTTGAATTCCTTTGTTTCTTCTCACTACTCTCCTATTTGTTGTTTAGATCCTTATTACTATCCCCTGCCACGATTTCTTCTATGAGTTTGGAACCTTCTTCTAGAGAAAATTTTTGTGTGAGGAATGTTTTCTGATTTCTACCCTGCTTCCTTATCTCATGAATAACTTATAATTTTATTAACGCATGATGGTACATGCTAGTTTCAACCTTTTTGGAAGTCAATTTAAAGTATGGGAAGTTTATCTAAGGAACCACTTAAAAATGTAACAAAAGTCTTAAATGGTAAAAAGAGGTGATTTCATACCTTCCTTTACATGTCAATAATATTTTCAATATATTAATCATCATCTTATACTCCTCTTTGATCCAGTTCCAAGGAATACCCTTAGACCAGTCAGGGTTCAAATGTTCAGGTTCTAAGAAATTTGGATAGAGCTCCTTGTTAAAATTTACACCTTTGAAGGATTTCTCCCCTGAGGCCTGTAATCGCTATGGTAGCCTCTATAATTTTTAATTGCATACCTCCTAGCTGAACATTTTATCCATCATAACTTTGAGCAAAGGCGTGAGAAACACCCTCATGGTATCCCTTAAACTTCTTCAGAAACGGAATCCAACCAACTTCCTTGACCTTTTCCTTACACAATCGTTATTCCTTTGTTTTTGTATAAGATTGGAACTTTGGTTCATGTTGATTTAACCCCAAGCTAGCTTTAAGAACAGGTCTCGAAATTTGGAAGGGTTTAGTACCAGAGACGGTAGTGACAGAGTACCGAAAAGGGTGAAAAATAAGTACCAAAAATGAAGTCGTGGCAATAGTGAGACAAGGATAGTGTTGGATGAAGCAGTGGGGGAAAGTGAAATGAGGGCCGAATGGTATGAAAGAGAGAAATTATGCTCATTTGGATGGAAAAGCCATCCAAAAGAGCATTTATAATTTGAAAGCAAGGATTAAAGGTCAAATTGATGTCATAATTACAAGGTGAGCTCATATGAGTTGATGGCAGCAGAGCTTATTTAGAAATCATCTTTGTTGGTGGTGTTCAACTTCATTCAAATGAATGTTAAGCACGATGGAGAAAACCTGATTGAGTGCATCCATACAGGATGGTCTATGTCAAAATTACGGTAATCATTCATTGTCATCATTCAACTTACGATTATAAAATGGTGGTAAAATAATTGTTTAAAAAACCCATGGAGGTAAAATCTCAATCATGATATATTCAACATGTAATTCATTTTCTCAAGTTATGATCGACATCCTTCCAATCACACCCATAATTATCCCATTCAATCATATTATAAAAAGGATTTATTTTCTTACCAAAATAGGGAAATAAAGGTAATTACATTTTTATTAGGATAGGGGTTTAACAATTGATGGTAATAGAAGTTTTATGAGGGTAATTATATATTCATCACATGATCAATATGAATCTTAATAGCAGAAAATAAAATACTGGCCTCATACCTCCAATACTCAATCAACACGACAAATGTTTTTTAGTACCAGATGAAAACTGCTTTCCAGTTCCGGATGAACACAAGAGATTGCCTTCCAGTGCCAGATGAACACAGGAGATTGATTTCCAGTACCAGATGAAATTTTAATGAATGTATAGTCTTCATATTGAGATCCCGTACACTTCTCTTTGTATCTTATCATGTTCTGAGGTTCAATTTGGAGTAGATGCACTTGATAATAATGTTGCATGTGAACTTATTCTATTGGAAAAACTACAAACAATACACTGGTGCAGGAACTTGAAATTGCAGTGGAAGTGTCAGAAAATGAGGAAAAATAATTCAATGATCAGGCTCCAAGCTCTGTAAAAAGAAGGCATTATGTAGCTGGACCACCTCCTCTTTTCGGAACCAAACTAACCACTATTTATGTTTCCATTTCCATTTTATTGGCAAATAAACCTAATTACTACCATTGTTTTGTGGATTATTCTCGAGCCTAGATCAGTTATTGCTCGTCGGTGTTTTCAATTTTTAGGACTCTGAAAAACTTAAATAAAACTTCATTCACTGTCCCGTGGATTTTTCTTGAGCTCGGGCTAGTTCATGCTCGCCGATGTTTTCATTTTTTAGGAGTCTAGAAAACTTAAATAAAACTCCATTCATTGTCTCATGCATTTTTCTCGAGCCCGTGCTATTTCATGCTCACTTGTGTTTTCAATTTTTAGGAGTCTGAAAAACTTCAAGAAAAATCCAATAGGCTCCTTTTCCATATGTAATCTACTAGGGCTGGATAAAGTAATAAAATTACACCTGGAAGATGTCCTCCTTATTTCTTATGTATATGAGAACATAATCAATTTTTTCTCTTATTAGTAACACCAAAATAATTATCTAACCATGCACACATGTATACATATATATACAAAGTGAAATTAAAATATACATAAAAAATTATAGTGGTGGATCAACAAGAGGATAATTCCCCTTTCTGACCACTTTCAAATCAAAATTTTGAAGAATATGTTTGATAAAATCCTCTTTAGACAGTGCTTATATAAAATTTCAATCAATTTCCATTTATGAAAAAGGAAGTTTGATCTACATCGATAGTTTTATCTTGACTGAGCCATTGTCATAGACTATACCTACCTCATAAGGTCCCAGCCATCGTGTTGAAAACTTCCCATGGAAATTTTTAAACTTGTTGTCATACAACAAAGACCAGTCACCTAGTTGAAAAAGTTTCTCCTTAATGAACTTTTCGTGCAATTTGTTTCTTTGATCGTAAACAATCATCTTCCTTATAAGAGCATCTTGTCTAATCTCATCCAATGCATTCAATTCGATCAACCTTTGTTTTTGTGCCTCATCTAGTTAAATTCCTAGTTGCATGAAAATTCTGAAGGTCTTAACTTGGAATTCTATAGGAAGCAATACTTGTCTCCCATAAACCAACTCATAAGGGGAATGTCATGTTGTATTTCTCCAGGTTTTCCTACAGGCCCACAAAGATTTAGGTAACCTTTCCGTCCAGTCTTTATGATGAATTTGTATTGTTTTGGTGAGGATGGCCTCGATGAATTTATTTCTAGATTCTACCTGCCCATTCGCTTGTGGATGGTAAGGTGTAGATTTCTGATGCCTGATTTGATACTGCTCAGTAATATTTTTAACCAATTTGGAAGTGAATTGGGTGCCTTGATCAGTTAATATTTCCCTTGGTACACCAAATCGGATAAATATCTCTCAAATAAGAAATCAACAATAAATTTTTCATTCACATAATATAGTGCTTTCGCTTCTACACATTTGGTTACATAATCCGTACATACCATAATATATTTCTTCTTTTTGGACATAGGATAACATGGTCCTACAAAATCTAATGCCCACTTATCAAAAGGTTTGATAACTACCTATCCTTGAAGAGGAATTTCATCTTTTGGGATAGTTTCCCCCATCCTCTGACAATCATCATAGCTGGCCACATATTTCTTTGCATCCTTAAAAATGGTGGGCCAATAATACCCAGATTGTAACACTTTATATGCAGTTCTTTTTTCGGTGAAAGTTCCACCACATGGCTCATTATGGAAATATTTTAGAGTGTCTTCCATTTAATATTATCGTACATGTATTTTGATCACCAAATTTGGTCCAGTGCGATATAAACAATCCTCATGCCACATATAGTTAACACTAGTTTGTATGATTTTATGTTTTTCTCTTGAAGACAAATTTTGTGGCAAATTCCATGTAACCAGGTAATTAGCTATATCTGCATATCAAGGAGTATAAGTAGAAACAGGAAAAAAAAAAAAAAAAAAAATCCATCTTGAAAATAATCAGTATCTTGTGCACTGTCACATGTATGGACAATTCTAGACAGAAAAGCAGCGGCAAGTTTATCTATTCCTAGTGTGTCAATGATAGTAATATTAAATTCTTGCAGTAGTAACAACCATCTAGTGACATGGGCATTGGTAATAGGTTTATTCATTAAGAATCTAATGTTTGAATGGTCTGTGTGAATAAAAACTTCATACCCGGCTATATAATGCCTAAATTTATTAATGGTGTTATCACCAAACTGAGGTTAATTGGGTTGCTCAATCGTCAATTCAGTGTAACTATTTCAAACCACTTGGGTTGGAAGTTATCCCTTCCAACCAGAGAGGGATCTCTCAAGAAAAGGTAAGATATCCAATAAACATGCTTAAAAATGAAGATGTCTAACTCTTAAATTTCTTTTAGAAGATTTTTTGCAGGTGAAATATGAGTGAGGGGTACCATTGGGCTTGGATTCAGTATGGAAACTCAATTACATAAAAGTATCATTCATGGAAGCTGAGGCACATGAGTTATAAAACAATTCTGACAACAAAAAAAGATACATAAAGGAAGATGGAGCATAAAAATTTATGAATTCCAAGTAATTATGTATGAGCAAGCTAAGACAACATTCAAAGGATAAAGGACATAAATACATAAGAACTAAAATAGAATCTCAGGTCTAAACAAAAGTATTCTAGAAATTTCTATTAACTGAGTAGATAAAGATTACATCCATCAACCCTATCTAACTTTAAAAATCCTCTATTTATAGAGTGAAAACCCTTTTACATAGGCCTGCCACCTAGTCCAGACTCTCAAAACTGATGTAGAGATCTAATCCCAGAAGGAATTCATTACATTGAGAGAAAATAGAGATAATTATGTCGGAAAGAGTTTGTAACCTAAAAGGACTTTATCACTATTAACTTCATCAAAAAAAATTAAATAACCCATACTAATGATGCTTATCGAACCTAAAATTTTTGTCTAAGGTGGCAACAACTATGATTAGGTGGTAAACTATCATGCTATATTTTAGGCCTTGATATTTCGAATTTGAAGATGAGTTGTGTATTGGTGAGGCGGAAAAATGGTGTGCTGACAGCGATGTCATCCCTTTTGCTGAGTGGTCTTCATCAACAGGTGTCCCAATGATAATCCTCAAATCCTTTTGATGACTCAACTTATCCCTTAAATACATTAAATTCTTCAAAAATAAAATAACTTCAGCTTGTTTTAAGAACATATCATTTTAAGGCAAATGTGTATCGTAGTTTTTGTAGTGTTTTCGTTTCACCACCTTATGCACTTTTTCTGACTTTGCTGCTTATTTGAGGGTCTTCAATAGGTAAAATAAGGTATGCAGATGTCGTCGTCTGCCCCTTACATGATATTTTTTGGAAGTTTTACCTCAAAACATTCTACAACGAGTTCGTAGCGAAAACTCGGCTTCAAGCCTAGAGCTCAATATGAACTTGCCTAACTTCTATAGAATTTGCAATTTTTACTCCTTATCTCCAAAAAAAATGCTTGGAGCTCTGTAAATGACTTGATATGGTACCTTAAGACAAAAATGGTCAAAAAAATGTATCTTGCCATCTTTCAAGGGGCAGCAGATTCATCCATTACAATCATATTTCAACCCTTTTTCTTCAATTCTGCTTGCACCATCTCCATTTGTATTTCTAATTCTTTGACTTGGCCTTTTAGCTTCCTTATTTCTGACTACAGCCACTTGTTTCTCCTAAAGGTATGTTTCATCATTATGTGCAGTGGTAGTGTTCTTCTTAGCATCTTCCTTCACCTCTCTGCAACCTCATCATAAAAATCAATTTGTTTGCTCACTTATTTTTTGAAGTATGTGAGCTCCTTCCTCTCTTATTTAAAGTCCGCTAACTCCAGTTTAGCTTCTAAAATGTCTTCTATTGCTTCTTTAATTTGTTTTATTAGAAGCTCCAAATCATACTTTTCTTGAACTTTTTCTTTGCCTTTCCTTGTCTGGATCACCTCTACCTCTGTTGGAGACAAATCTATGATTTCTTCCCTTGCTGGATGTTTCTTATTTTCTAGTTCTTTATGTAGTTTATCATATTTTTCTCCCTTTGATAGTTGTGACCTAGTGAGTGGCTTCCTAGGTTTAAAAACAAATCCTGAATCTTCACTAGAAAAATCTAGCTTCTTAGCTCTAAGACCTTTGTTTCTTGTTTTTTTCTCCTTTAACCTCTACAGGATTAGAAATAGGAGTTTCCTCAATATAAATTTCCTGGAAGATGCCTTCAAGCTTTCCTTTCCCCTCTATCTAACGTCTAGTGATCCTTCTATGAGCTCTTGTATCAGTTTTTACTTTACTTCTGGTAGGGGTTTGTTGAGGCACCACTGTCTCTTGCAACTGATCAATTTCTACCTCCATTGGCTTCACCATGGGCTGCACCTCCACCTCAGGTTCAACATATGTTTCAACCTTGATTCTTTTTCCTTCCTAGGAGTATTTGTCTTTGACCTAGGTGTCTTTCTAGGAGTGAGGACATCCACCTCATACCCACTCAAAAATAGAAAATTGGACCAATCCCTATTCAAATTCTTCAAATCCTCCATAACTAAAAATTTGATTAAACCATGATGAAAAATAGAAGTATCACTGCTTTTAGGTTTAGCTTGCACCTTGTCAGCCATTTTTCCTAAACTTATGAACAGAAAGAATGATAGATCAAGAGGTTGTTTACTTGTGAAATGAAGCAATATTTTGAAATGGTATTGGATAGATCATGTGAAATCTACCTTCACAAGAAAAATACTTTTGAATCACCATCATTAGTTTTGAATAGTTGTCCTTGAGGCAATTCCTAGAGATGTTTGAGGTCATGTCAATGCCTATGTGCTCCTTCTTTAGAAATTCATCACAGTTTTGAAGCTTGAACTTTGTTGCCTTGAACAACTCCTTTCCAGACCTTGGAATCTTAGTTTCCTGTGCAATAGTCTCAGGAGAAACAGTAAAAGTGAGGGTGCCCAACTTTGAAGTTGTACCAATGAAGTTTATAGCAAAATATTTGGACACCTGTACATGATATCCCTACAGTTTCTTGCAAAACCTCAAACAACCTGCATTTATGAAGGCTTGTGAGTAGCTAGGGTCTTCTGCAATCAACTTCATATCCATGGGCTTGTATCTGACCACAAAACCACCCTTGTTTGGATTTGTATGTGAAGTCATGCCTTCAAATACAATGTTTATCATCTTCAAAATTTGACACCTACAGAAATGTTTAAGACAACAAACACCTTCCTTGACACATGTAACATCTAGCCTAAGATAGGTGTTATCACTCATTAAATTGTGAAACATTTCTTGATAGGGTCATATAGGTCACTCACCAAATGGATAAGGTCTCCTAAACCATTTCAATCTGGTATAGGAATTTTTCTTACATTTTTAGCCTATCCTAAGTTTCATGATCACCTTCATTTATTCCATTTCAGTCAAATCAATCACATATGGTGTCAGTTGTCATTTCCCATGCATTAAAAATCAAAAGGGCACATCTGTCACTTTTACAGATTTTCGTAGCATTTTACACAGGAAAAAAACAGATTTTTCTACGAAACTGCCTAATAGTTTCGTAGAGAATCTGTTAGAGGCTTAACTAATTTCACTACAAAAATCCATTTTTTAACTTGACTTGTCAAAATTGTATGAGGTGTCATTTCCTAATTAGAGCAGTAAGGGTAGAGGTCATTCAAGGTTGTTATGGTAAATTCAAATCTACATAGCCGTGTTTGATGTCATCATTACCTTTTTGGGCTTGTATGTGTCATGATTGAATCTTGAGCTGTCACTTAAACCATTAAATCTTACCTCAATTAGCCTTTTGTCATATTGCGCTTTATCCTTACATGTGACTCGATCCCTGGAGAGTTTCTTCATTGACCAAAGAAGGTTGCTGGAAAATTTGAACTTCGCAAGTGTCATCAACGAGCGAGGCAATGAAGACTATAAAGCATCTATGGCTTCAAGAATAAAAACAAATAAGGGTGGTCATTATCACAAGTATGAGCCCATGGACATGAATTTACTCAATGAAGACCCTACTTCCATGGAGGTTTTCATAAGGACTAGCTACTTGCAATTCTGTCATAGGTTGCATGGCTTTCATTTACAGGTTTCAAAGGATTTTTCCACTAGCTTCGCAGGAACAAATTCAAAGGTTGGAATTATGAACCTTACAGTGACACCAGAGAGCATATCATCAGCTACAGGAATCCCTCGAGGAGGTGAACAATGGTTTAAAGGTATAAAATTCACAATGCAGTATTCCAAATATTTCATCAAGAAAGAACACAGTGAAATTGATTTGACAAATGCTATCCCTAGGAGTTTCATGAAGGAGAATTATGCAAAGTTGTTGATGGTCATTCAAAAGTATTTTACCTATGAAGGAAGATTTCACATGGTCTACTCCTATCATCTCGGACTTCTTCTGCATTTTTTAGGTAAGAGGTCACTTGACCTGCCTTTATATTTATACAGAAGCCTAGGGAAAATGTCAGATAAAGTTCAAATCAAAATAGAGGGAAATGAAACTTCTCTTTTTCATCATGGCCTAATTAAGCCGTTAGCGTTAGAGGAATTGAGGAGTTTAGAAAAATATTGGACTTCCTTTTTGTTCATGAGTAGTTATGAAATTGATGTGGTTACTCACAAGAAATCATCCAAACCTAGAACTACTTAATAACCAACTGTGACAGAGGAAGTTGAAGAAGAAAATAGATCATCTCCTCCAGAACTAGTGAACATGGAAGCAGAACCTTTGCAGGAGACTGACACACCTCAAACAACACTTGAAAAACAGAAATAGACAGTCAGCAAAGAAGGCAGCAAGAGAGTCACTAGAAGCCAGACATTGGCTAAAGGAAATTTGGAGGATATCCTGCATGCAATTGACATTGAACAGTCACCCATTGTGCAAGTTGAAGACATTGAAGATGGAGGAAGAAGGCCGAAGAAAGGTAAGATTGCTGAAAAACTAGATTTCGCAAGTGATGATGTTGGTTTCATTTTTCAACCTAGGAAGCAAATAAACAGACATGCAAGGAAGTTCATGGAAAGAAAAGAGACTGAGAAAATCAATGAAGCTACCCAACCAATAAGCATCATATATTTTTCTTCACCAGCAAAGGATGAACTGGTTATCAAGCAAAGAAAGGGAAAAGAGAAAATGATTGAAAAGAAAAAATAGAAACCCTCAAAGAGCGGTTGAAAAAATTAGGTAAAGAGATAACAATTTTAAAGCTGGAGGAAAAGAACCACAGAGCTGAGAAGGTTCAGTTTGAACAAATGAGGAAAATATGGGAAGAACAAGTCACAACTATTTCAAAAATCTTGGACAATATAGAAAATTTGATAAAATGGACTCAGCCACTAAGAGGAGAAGTCAAACACATCAAAAGGATAAAATTTCTCTTACAATCGAAAAACAGAGCATTAAAAGATCAAGTGGAAGATCTTTAGGAGCAGCTAGATTTAATTCAAGTGGAGTTAGAAAAGAAAGGTTGAAGATGAAAGTGGTAGAAGAACCCATCAACCAATTGATTGTAAATGAAGATGAA
The DNA here is from genome assembly GCA_034641835.2 of Pinus albicaulis. Taxonomy (NCBI): domain Eukaryota; kingdom Viridiplantae; phylum Streptophyta; class Pinopsida; order Pinales; family Pinaceae; genus Pinus; species Pinus albicaulis. The sequence continues at coordinate 7,229,012 of CM076575.1, read as the reverse complement.
ACACCATAGGAGTAAAAGTTGAGATGGAATATGTTTGATGAGGTTCATAACATAAATAGAACCCAAATTTTGCAGCTGGAGAAAAATTTTTCAAGACAATTATAAAAACAACAATTTTTGGTTTTTTGGACAATTTCGTAGCATACCTCAGGCTTGAGGCCAGAAAAACACTACAAAAATTCTTGCAGGCGCCTTTTTGCCTTAAAACTCAGTTTTGTCAAGTATTATGGAGGGAGATTGATTGTTTGCAAGGTGTCTTGGCATAGTGAAGTTGTTAGAACACCAAGGGTGTCAAAGAGATAGATGGAAAAGAAATTTTTCATACGCCACTAAAACTCGCTACGAAACTGCATAAACTTCCCTATTTCGTAGCGAGGATATTTTTGAAGAGTTTTGAGCCTTGAAACAACACCTTAGCTAGCTGGAGACCTCCATCATGTCAATGGACCATATCAGCAGAGACTCATTGGTCAAAGGAAGTGTCACATAGCCAGCTCATCAGTCAAAGCAATGTTTAAAGTGAAGGTCATCCACCCCTAAAAAGTAGGGTTATGCTCCACATATCTAGGGGTGTTATGAAGATGTAAAGTGGTAGTGAATTATGGTGAATTATCCCTCAAACATGTAACATCAATTATGTAACTGTTTCACTGTTAGGAGAACCGAATGTAATAAATAGGAGATAGAGTCCTATTAGGATTTTGTTTTCTTTAAAGATAGTTGTCCTTTTTATGTTTCAAGTTAATATTTTCAGTTATGATAGGTGTCTAAGTAGAATTCGAAGATCTAGCCATCTAGGCAGATCATCTACTTTGTAAATAATGTCTATTTATAGACTAAACATCGAAGAGCAAAGGGTTGGAGAATATTGCACCAAATTGCTGCTTGTATGTTTTATCTATTATCAGTAATATACAATGACATTATACTTCCAGACCTAAGATTCTGATGAGGTTTTTGATGTGTTATTGCTTTGTATCTTTATGTCTAATCACTTGCAGTAGATTTTATCTCTAATTACTCAGAATTAATAATATTATTCTTTGACTTCCTTTAGGGGTGAAATATTGTGTTTTCCTTATGTTATGTGTATGAATTATCTTTGTTAAAAACCTCTATCTGCCTCAGCTTCCATGTGAAGAACCACTGTCACTAAGAGCACTAATGATTGACCCCGTATCCCAATGGTAGAAAACCTTCATTTTTCAACCTGCAATCATACACAACCAAGTCACAATTCATAGATTTAGCCATCTAGTATTATCTTTATTCAAAATAATAAAACCCCCCCTTTGAGAGAGCCCTCTCAAATGGAAGAGGATAATCTTCAGTTAGAAGTGGTTTGAAAGAGTTACATTGAGTTGATTGATGAGCAGTCAAGCAAGATCAATTTGGTGATAACAACAGGTATTAGAAAAAAACAAGACTCAAAATTTCTGGAAAAAGGCTTAAACAACTTACAAGGATGAAAGGCAAGGTGTTTCCGTTTGAATGAGGGATCAAGGTAAATTAGGAAAGAGGGATGAGAGGGAAAAAAAATGATGGAAGGCATGATGATTACCACGCATGCATATGACACAAGATGACACATAAATGAAGTGTATTGTGATGAAAAAGTGTGTTATAAACACTGAAATGATGACAAGATACTACTTACCCATCGTTAGGAGAAAAGACAGAGTTTGTAGCATTTTCAGTTAATGGGAAGGAAAATTCGCTACGGAACTTTTAGGCACATTCTTAGCAAAAACAAACTGTTTTACACAAAAAATGCTACGGACTCTAGAAAAGTTTCCAAGTGTCATAAAACAACTCTTTTAATCCATGCAATCAGATTCTTTTGAATTTTACTTTGATAAGACCTCTATTACATTACCAATGACCATTTAAACCCCCTTAATCTATATATAAAATTTGAAATTTAATGAATTTCATGATCTTGTTTCACCCTAATGACCTAAATTAACTGATCTGAATATGGGAAAACTAGTTATTGCTATGCTGGATCCATCATCATTATTAAAAATGTGTGATTAGGATCATCTCAAGTTAACCACTTGTGAAGGGGTTTATGTGTCAAAGTTTTATGTGTTTTTAATGATCAAATTATGAGTTAATTAAATTTTAAAATCTCATTTACAACAAATGAAATGCAGAAAAATAACACACAACAATCACATAATACCATGGATGATAACGAAGTTCACCCCTCCTGGGCTACATCTCCATGGGCCTACTTCAACTAGCTAGGCCCTCTTGGGATTAAGAGTAAAATATCTGATTACAAGCACATGTATTGCTCCAATGGATTTGAAACTTGCTCCATTGGGTTCATTACACTCAAATACCCCAAAAATGACTATTCAATCTCTGAAATTGGCTTCCAGCTGATCTAGGCTTGACCTCCATGGAGTTGTTTAATCTCCAAAGTGACAAAAACACTTTCATAATTGCTCCAAGGCCTTTGAAAATTGTACCATTGTGTTCATAGCATCAAATACATCTAAAAATGATTATTCATTCACTCCATTTGGCCTTTAGCTGATATGGGCATGGCCTTCCTTCCTGGTGGCCCTAAGCGTCAAAATTATTCAAGGTGAGAAACAACTCTGTAGAATTGAGAAAAACCTCTATAGAATTGATCCTCTACCTCTGTAAGTTATTCCAATGGATTCAGAGCATGAAAATCTACTAGGAATGACTATTCCTGAGAGAGAATTAGTTGAAAATTACTCAAGATAGGCCTCATTTAATTTTGCCTAGTAAACTGCCTCTAAATTTGGAGAAGCTCTAGTTAGCTCCGCTAAATATGGAAATTTCGTTGAATTTTGGGGCACCTCCAAAACTGTTGCTATATTAATCTGAGGCTTAATAAATTGTTAACTGTGGATTAGAGAAATAAAATACGCACTAAGCGCGTTTAGTTTTAGGCACTAGGAGTGGGTCATGTGGGAGGAAGGATGGCCCACGAGGTTGTCCCCAGCCATTCTCGCCATCAGATACACAATGTTGTTCAAATATAACTTTCGTACCAATCCTTTACAAGGAACACATCTTGGTTCATTGGTAAGTGGAGGTAATAGTTGGGGGGAGGTCACGGGGTCGAACCCCAACCTCTGCTCCTCCATACATTGTTTTTCCCATTAATATAATATGCCATAAAACCTTTGATATTGCATTCAAATATACGCTTCCACTGAACTTTAATTTACAATGTTATATGTGCTCCTTAGTATGCCCATACAATAGGTTAATCTGACTTTGAAATAATGTGAATAATGTGAATTGTATATGCGGAGTTAAACTTTGGATTAATGTGAATTTGGAATTTGTTATAAGGTTTAGAAATCATATATATATATATATATATATATATATATATATGATTACTAAATTCATATAAAATATTAAAAATATATATAAATAATATATATTAGTCCAACCTTAACACAAAAAATAATTTCCAACACATAAAAATTCATGAACCCAATTTCAACCTTGGAGGACATTGGGAAATTTCACATTCTCAAACAAAACTCGCAAGTCCCATAGTGACACTTGTTACAATACCATTGGAAAAAACTAAATAATATTCCCTGCATGCTGATTGGGATGCCATGTCATCACCCTGTACTTGTTCTGCAATTTTTTTTTTAAAAAGTTGTATGTTGTAAACGACGATAAGTAGACTATAAATTCTTCATCCTTACTCGGTTTTTGACGAAACGAGTTGTGTTGGATTCCTGGCGATGGTTTGGTCGTTGTTGTTATGGTTTGGTGTAATTCTGAGAATTTTAAATTTGAGCTAATTTTTCCCCTAATCCAGATTATGATCGCTCCTTCCCATTGACATGCTTTGGACCCACAACGCTGGTTATGTCATGAGAGTTGAATACTCTTATGTTTCCCAAGTTCTGTAGTCTTCATTATTCTTGGAAAAATCGCCATGACAAACACTTGGGTTCATTAACATGCCTTGCTTTGCAAATGGCTTGGATCTTCAACCACTATTATCCTTTGGCTGCTGACCCAATCCAACTCTTGTTGACTGCTTGCTAACTGATATAACACTTTGTTGTACCAAATCGATTCCTTGGTGCTTGGAAAACTAATTGATTTCCTTCCCATTGAGAATCATGTTCCTCCTTTGCACAAAAATGCGTTCGATGCAAGCTTCTCATTGGAAACCACTTTTCCAAATTAATCCCATTTGAGTGAACTACAACGATGAGTTCCAACATCAGTAATAACAAGAAAAGAAATGACCATTTTTTTACCTACACAGTTCCAAATTCCACATCTGGAAGAATGCATTCACCATCTCCTTCTCTTCTTGGCATCAACACATAAAATGGTCTACAATGGCTGCAAACTTCTTTTTTTTACATCTTTTCCGTTGGAACAGCCTATAGAGGCAGAGGAGAAAATCTACAAGTGTTTTTGGTCACTTGAAAAATTTTGAAGCCCAGGGCCACTAGGAAGGAAGGCCATGCCCAAATCATCTCAAGGCCAAATGGAGTGAATGAACAATAATTTTTATATGTATCTGATGTTATAAACACATTGGTACAATTTGCAGAGGCAGTGGAGCAAATATGAAGGTGATTTTGTCACTTTGGATATTAAACAAGCCCATGGCCACCAAGATGGGAGGTCAAGCTTAGATCAGCTGGAAACCAAATTTAGAGGTTGTGTTGACCATGTCAGCATTCTATTAAATTTTTTCAAGCAATCCTGCTCAAATTCTTCAACCCCCCCTTTTTTTGACCTAAAAAGCCCTTTTTCTGCCTATCGTTACCATTGCCTAGCCTCAAAACCGCATTAAAAATGGCCAAAACCCACATTTGAAAATATATAAGGTTTGGCACCTTTCGGCCCTAGCCCCTCAGTCTGTTCCCCCATGTAACCTGTGTGCCAGACCAAACGCTAAACCCAAAAGTGCTTATCATACACACACACACACACACACACACACACACACAGATATCTATATATATATATATATATATATATATATATATATATATATATATATATATATATATAGATATCTAGCGCGTTTATAACCGTCGATCTGTAAAGATCCGACGGCATTTGCAAATCTTCATCGCGCCCGTGGCCCACTCCGTTCATCACCCAAATCGCCTGTCCACTGTCCGATCAACCTGCAAATCTACGGTCAGAAACCCATCTGTCCTTGTGGTCCCTGCAGCTGCGCCTGTTCCAAACCCACCCAGTTTCTATCGCACCGCTTTTGGACGATAGGCGGTATTTCATTTTCGAGAGCGATTCCATACATCGTTCGCCATGTGTCTTTGCGTACGGCCCAAAAACCACCGTTCATCGCGCGTTATAGTTCGGCAGCGGACGTGGTGCGATATGCGCATGAGCCATCCGATCTGGGGTGATCCATCCGATGGTAGTCGCTCCACGAAGCTGCACGGGTGTTAATCCAAGTCAATAGTGCCCCTGGCCCACCATTTCATCGCCCTCCGACACAGCTTCAGCCGTTGATCTCCTCCTGAGATCTGACGGTCCAGATCACTTACCTCTCTGCCAGTTGTCTCCTTACCTCCACGTCACTCATTCCACATGTTTGACGTACTTTCCTCCGCCATTATACGTTTCATTCGTTAGTCAAAATTCACTGTTTACGTTAAAAAAACCTTCACCAGTTCATCCTCCATCGCTTCACTGTGCTTTAATCGCCACCCTATATTGTTCCATCATTTCGCCATGTTCGCACAACCATTTTCATTGATCTCGCCACGTCCATCATCCCCACGCCTGGTTCTCCTAACGAGTTTGCGGGTTTTGCAGGTTTACAGCAGCGAAAATTCGCCATGATTTACAGTCTTGATTGCAGTAGCCGAGCACATCAAAGGACTATTTTTCAGAGGTTGTAATTATGGAGAAAGGCCTGGAAAGGTATATCGATCAGACTTCCATTTAAGAAGTAGGGTTAAAATCTATCAAACTCTCCAGAGTCATTCAAAGCACAGATTGTGCAGACGGAGATATTAATGGAGCAGCAGAGAAATATCAGTGAATGATCGAGGAATTCAATGTTCAACATTGAAGATCTTAAACTGTAATTTAGGGTTTAGAAGGCAGAGGGTACCATTTGCAGAAAAAATACCTTAAGGCTTTCTTTTCAGCACCATTCTCTTTCAGAAAAGGAGGGAATGTCTATGAGGTTTTACTTCTTTGCTGTGTCCCAGAAGAGATTTCTACCCAGTGCATTTATTTCAGTAAGCAGGTAGCAGAGTACACACAGCATTACAAAGTCATCGTGCAGTATGGGCGTGCACATTTCCGCCATCTTGTCTTAATGAGACAATTAAATATCCATCACCTACTCCCTTGTAGGGCCTTTCTTTTCTCCTATAAAGCTCCCAAAGAATAGAAGATTTAGGGTTCCAGATTTTATCAGAAAATTATGCAGTGAAGGATTTTTGTATACATTTTGTTGAACTCCTGTATGAAGGCTCAGAGCCCATAGGGTCTCAGTGAGGAGGAGTTCCATCTGTTAAAGAGGATTTTGGTCTTTGGTATTTCACAGTTAGTAACTTTCTCTTATGTGTTATTTTAATTGAACATTTCATTTTCATCCATCTTTCCTGTATCATGTTTTGGAATGCGAGTGGCTCACTGCTTTTGGTGCGAATTTATCCTAGTTGATACTCATACAAGAATCATTCAAGCACTTTAAATATGGCTCATGCATGATATTATGTTCCACTACTCACCTAAATCGTATTTCTACTATGTTAGTTTCTTTGGGAGGGTGTTTTTAAGACGCTATCGTCATGTATGGATTCTTAGATTGGTAAGCCCATACATGGTGGTATTGTGTATCTGGATATCAGCTCAATGACAAATAATATTCTCTCAATATTTCATTCACTACATACACCTTCTGATAACTTATTTATGTGAGGTATTTCTGAATCGGCCCTCTTTACAGTAAGCTGTCTCTAAATTGTCTGTTGCTTTTACATCGGAGTTTTGCATATTGCCTCTACACTATTCATCCCCTGTGTCACTTTCTGAAGGTCTTGGTCCCATTCAGATTAATATTCATTGTTTCACAAGAGATAGCATGAGAGATTTTTATTGATAACTCTCTCTGTTATACTATATGCTCCTTGCTAAGATAAGATGTCCTAGGCACTGGTCTTTCACAACTCAAGGCTGTCTCTAGGAACAACAACAGGTTGAATAGTCATTTTAGGGGTATTTGAATGTTATGAAGCCAATGGAGTATTTTTCAAATCCATTGGAGAAATACAAGTGATTTTAATTAGAAATTTGGCTCATAATCCCAAGATGGCCTAGCTAGTTAAAGCAGGTCCATGGAGCTATAGCCAAGGAGGGGTGAACTCCATTATCATGAATTGTGTTATGTGATGGATGTGAGTTATATTTCTACATTTCATTTGTTGTATATGAGTTTTTAAAAGTTATTTAACTCATAATTTGATCATAAAAAATGCATGAAACTACACACATAAATCCCTTCACAAGTGGTTAACATGAGACAATCCTAAACGCACATTTAACTCAACTAAGACAAACCTAGACATGCCTTTTTTTTATCAAGGATAAAAATTGGCATGAAATACTGATAATAATTCTTTTTTAGTGATTGTGTAATTTAATTTTGTAGGAGAGATATTTTTGCTAACAAAGTAAATGGCATATGGAATTTGATTCTCTCTTTGGCCCAAAACAACCCCCAAAGATGTGTCCTAGGCATCAATATATATATCAAGAGGGAGGCTCCAATTTGGTCTTCTCAGAACTGCAGCAGTTGAACATTTTAGTTTAAGAGTTTCAAGGGAAATTTGACACTGATAATCCCACTGAAAATCTGCATCTTTGGTTATATTTTTTAACATAGGAGCGATTATTGTTGTAAAATTTTGAATAAATCTTCTATAATATCTGGAATGCCCTAGACAAATTCTAACTTATTTTTAGAGACGGGAATTTTGATTTGAGCAATTATTTCAATATTATTAGGGTCCACTTTTATCTTGGCCTTAGAAATATGATGGCCTAACACAATACCCTTGGTATGTATCATTCTAGATTTTTCATTGCTAAGGGAAAGGTTGATATCTTGACATCTGATTAAACTTTCTCTAGGTTGTCTAAAGCTTGTTGGAAATATTTCCCATATATTGTGAATTCATCCATATATACTTCCACACATTCTTGGGTTAGGTCTGAAAAAAATTGCAAGGACAACCCTTTGAAAGTTAACAGGGGTGTTACACAGCCCAAAAGGAAGAACCCTAAAGGCATAAGTACCCCGTGCCTATATCTCCTTCCTTTAATTAAAATTCAACTTGCTAAATTAATTATTTAGGGATCATAAATAGGTGATGAAATCTTAGCTAAACTAAGAGGGGGGAGGGGGGTGAATCAATTTAGTACATTCATGGAAATTTAAAACTCTTTCATTCAACTCAATTACACCTTCTGTTCATAAGCAACTTAATACTTAATGAATCAATAAACTTAATGTGTGTAGAGAAAGTAATTAAGCAGATTAAAACATCACATCAACACATTATCATCATGCACATAGACATTAGATATAAGTGGAAACCCATAAGGGATAAAACCACATATTATTATTGTTTTGATGCAAAGGCAAGCTCCAACTCCCTCTCACAACTAATTTTCTGTAGGCTCCAACATACAGGAGGCTACCACCCCAAATTCTGCAAGCTGTAACTTGCAAGGAAGCTCCAACTCCCATCTATTTTTTGCAGGCAACAACCCACAGGAGGCTCCTACCTCAACCAGCTACAACTGGACATCTATCAAGCTACAACTTGATATGGAAGCACCAACTCCCTCACACTACAATAAAATCATATGCTGATTTACATAGATATCAACTCTGGTTTTCTTCTTCTTCAATGCTGCATTTCTAGCCTTCAAATCTGCTTCATATTAGCTCTGGATCTGCACAACATCTTTATCTTCTCTCTCTCATTCTTCCACTCTATAACTTCTCTATGCATACTACAATAACATCATTTATAGAGATCACTTCATGGATGTTTGCATTCTATATGGGAATATGAAGGGAACAAGCATGAATCTTGCCTTCCACCCACTCTTTTCCTCACTCAGTATATTCAGGATTTTACAACAATATATATACTCGTTTTAGTATTAATCAGATTTTTTCTTTACCTTGGATACTTGCCTTTGCATCACAAACAATATAAAATAATTAATACATTTACAGTTACAACAAATATTTCACTCAGCCCTTTCAGCTTCTTATATTTGTTGTGTGTTTGTCATCTTCTGCTTGCTGTCCCTTTGTCTTTTATGTTTATGTAGTTATATTTCCAACTGTGCTACAATAGTGTTGTCTTAGCCTGACTTGAACCATGCCTTTATTGTAGGTTTTAACACTGAACATAAATTATCTACACACGAATCTTATAACAGAAAATAAACAATAGCAAGAGCATAAAACATAAAACAGATAAACACAGAGATTTTCCTCTGGATCCCAAATCGGGACGACCAGCTTGATATTTCATTATATTCCTTTTAGTGTTACAACACATATATATACATGCTGAAGCATACATAAACCCTAATCCATTAACCCTACATTATAACATAACTGTAGTTCCCTTGACTGGATCTAAAAAAAATACCAGGGGCCGAAAACCATCGTACCCCAAAACCATGTGCAAAACCATGCAGAAAACCATGGGCACGGACTGCCCACCGGAAATTAAGGACCAAAAATTTTCGTCGGGGTGCTGCCCCAGACCCCGACAGGGGGGGCTACCTCCCCCCCGTTGCGCCCAGCATAAAGGGGGGGCTATCTCCCCCCCTCTTACCCCCCCCTCTTACCCCCCCCCCCCCCCCCCCCCGCGTGATTAGTCATGGAAAGAATATAACACATACCCAACTAAGTGCTCACAGACTTCGTTAATGCATCTGCAACATTATTTAAAGTGTCCACCTTTACCAGCAACACCCTTTTAGCCTCAACCATATCTCTAACAAAGTGATATTGAACATCAATGTGCTTTGTCTTTGAATGATAAGCAGGGTTCGTAGCCAAGAAAATTGCACTTTGGCTATCACAGTCTATCCTTATAGCTTGTTGTACCAACCCCATACTTGAACACAATCTCTGCAACCAAACTGATTCCTTGCTTGCATGAGTGGCTGCCATGTATTCTACCTCTGTAGTTGAAAGAGCCACTACAGACTGTATTTTACTCATCCAACTGACTACGCCTCCAAATAGGCTAAAAACATACCCACTTGTAGATCTTCTTTGGTCCAGATCTCCAGCTCATTCTGCATCAAAAAAACCACGAATTTCCAACATTCTTTCTAATCTTGGTCTTCCCTGGTATCACAAGCCATAATCACTAGTGCCACGTAAATATCTGAAAACCCGCGTCACTGTTGTCCAATGCTCCTTCCCTGGGTTTGACATAAACCTGCTCAATACTCCCACTACATGTGCAATGTCTGGTCTAGTACAGACCATTGCATACATCAGGCTACCCACTGTACTTGCATATGGAACACAGGACATATCCTCTTCTTCTTCTTGTGTATTGGGACACTGTTCAGCAGACATCTTTACACCTACAGGAATAGGAACATTCACCGGTTTACTATCCTGCATATTGAACCTCTGTAATATAGTCTCGACATACTTACTCTGGTTTAACCAGAGCTTCCTCTTTGCCCGATCTCTCATAACTTCCATGCCCAAAATATAGTTTGCAGCACCAAGATCCTTCATGTCGAATTTGGACAATAGTTGGGTCTTCAAATATTGGATAATTTCTTTGTCATTTCCAATCAACAACGTATCATCCACATACAAGACCAAATAAATAACATGGTCACCAATTAATTTAAAATAAACACAGTGATCCTCATTGCTTCTGGTGAAGCCAAGTCCCCGTACATAGGTATCAAATTTCTGATACCACATCCTTGGTGACGGTTTTAACCCATACAGAGACTTCTTCAACCTGCATACTAGTTCTTTCTTACCCTTCACCATAAATCCTTCAGGTTTCTTCATGTAGATCTCCTCTTCTAGATCCTCGTGAAGAAATGTTGTCTTCACATCCATCTGTTCTATCTCAAAATCAAATTCAGCAGCAACAGATAAAAGTAATCTAATAGAAGTAACTTTGGCAACAGGAGAAAAAATATCTCCAAAATCAATTCTCGACACCTGGGAATAACCTTTTGCTACCAACCGAGCTTTGTATTTCTCCACCCTGCCTTCTACATTCATATTCTTCTTAAACACCCATTTTATCTCGATGGGCTTCCTTCCAGCCGGCAACTCCACCAAATCCCATGCCTCATTTTTGTGCAAGGATGTCATTTCATCAACCATGGCCTCCTTCCAGATTTTTCCATCCTCTGAATCTACTGCCTCCCTAATAGTTCTGGGATCATCATCAGTTATAGTTAAGGAAAAACTTGAATAGTAAGCAGATGGACTATACCTTTATGGTTGCCTTCTTTCCTGAACTGATCTTCTCATAGCTGGAGTTTGTGGCTCTTCCTCGTCTGAATCTTATTCTGTTGTAGAGTCTAATTCATACTCCTTTAGCTCAAACTCTATCTTCTCAGGTTCCTTTGGTATGAATTCATGTTTAAAAACATCTTTCACCTCTCTAAACACCACATCTCGGCTGTACACAACCTTCCTTGTTTCTGGGTTCCAAAGCTTGTAACCTTTTAAACCATCCTTATACCCAGTAAATATGCACCTTTCAGTTATTATCCAACCAGTCCATTTGCTTTGGAACATGTACATATACATCACATCCATCTGCTCAGATGTGAAAGGGATTCTTACCAATCCATATCTCATGTAAAGTCTTATCCTCCAACACGTGATGAAGGTGATCTGTTAACTAAGATAGCATGCAGTCTCCTGCCCTCACCACATGAAATTCTTGTCTAACCCTGATGCCTACTAAACGTGCTTCTTTCTTTTCCATCGGTCTTGTTCATTCTTTGCAACTTTGTTTTCTTTAGGGTGTGTATGGATTAAGTCTTCTCTAGTGATATACCGCATACCTGAGAACTCTTCAAATTCCTTCTTGAAGAACTCCCCACCATTATCTGTCCTCAGCGCCTTTATCTTCTTCTCTGTCTGGTTTTCCACCAGAGCCTTAAATTCTTTAAATCTGTCAAAGACTTCAGATTTCTTCCTCAAGAAATATATCCATGTATTCCTTGAGAAGTCATCTATGAATGAAACATAGTACACATACTTTCCCAGTGATGGAACTGACACAAGTCCAAACACATCACTATGCACAAGTTCTAATATCTTGTTCGCCCTCTTAGCACTAGAAGGAAAACTCACCTGATTCTGCTTCCCATATACACAATGTTCATAGAAATCAAAATCCAGAGAGAAATTAGACATACCTTCTACCATACCATTTCTATGTAGTATCTAAAGGCCCTTCTCTCCAATATGTCCAAGCCTTTGATGCCATAGCATGGTCTTTTCTCCAGAGACAGCTAGGCTTTCTGCCCCACTTTTAGGAAAAACAAAACTATTAAAACCATCAATAAAAATGCTACCTTTTAGCTTGTATAGCGTTCCAGTCCAAACTCCCTACATTAATACTAGTGCTCCCCGAACCATCTTGCAGGAATCTTTCTCAAACATTTTTTTTACACCTGCATCATCCATCTTGCTTATAGGAATCAAATTTCTGGCCAATGCAGAAATATGCAGAACACCAGGAAGTGTACTAATCCTTCCACCTTGCAGCTTCAGCTTTACCTTTCCATGTCCGATGATTCTGGCCTTCCTATCATCCCCTAGGAAGACATCACCACCATCATATTTCTCATACTCGCAGAACCACTCCCTATGGGGAGTGAAGTGAAAGGATGCACTTGAGTCAATCAACCATGAATCATGATATACATGTGTATTTTAGGAAGAAGCCAAATACACATCCCCACCTTCATTCAAGGTGGTTTTTGCCTCTGCAGAAGGAGCATCATCAGATCCCTTTCCTTTCTCAGGAGCTTTAGATCTGCAGTCCCTTTTTTAGTGCCCTTCCTTTCCACATTTCCAACATACCTTTACAAACTTTCCAGGAGATTTAGATCTCCCTCTAGATTTGGATCTCCCACTCAAAACATTATTCTTGTTTCTGTTTTGGGACCTTCCTCGTACACATAAGGCATCTCCATTTTGACCCTCCATATTTATCCGTCTCATTTCCTCCGACAGCAAGGATGAGACAATGTCATCAAAATTCAAGGTAGTTGTATTGCTATCTATTGCAATAACCAGACTGTCCCATGAGTCTGGTAGAGAACACAAAAAACTGATGCACTTATCTTCATCTGAGATTTTAATATCAACAGATGACAGTTGAATTACCACAGTATTGAAGGAGTTGAGATGCTCTGTCACTGAGTCTCCATCCTTCATCCTCAGGTTATACAACTTTTTTCGTAGGAACAACTTATTCACCAGAGACTTAGATTGGTACAAAGTCCCAATTTTTTCCCACAAATTCTTCGCCATAGCTTCCCTAGATACATTCAACAATACTGAATCTGAGACACACAACCATATTGTGCTCTTAGCCTTTCGATCCATATGGTCGGTCTTCCATCTAACATTGTCGTTCCTTTAGTACTTGGATCTCTGGCGATCCCAGCAGTCTTTATCACGGTAGATCCTCCATAATGCCAAGGCTTCCACAAACTCAAAACTCGACCATTAAATTTTCTTCATCTTCTCTATCCTTTATAATCGCTCTCTATTCTTTCATTGCAAGAATTGATCCCGTGGATATCCCATTGAATAGGGTCTAGCACAAGGACGAGCAAAGCCCCTCAACAACAAGGGCGTCCCCTTGAAGCCAAAAAAACTCTGATACCAAATGTAGGTTTTAGCCCTGAAAAAAAAATATCTTCACACGAATATTATAACATAAAATAAACAATAACGAGAGCATAAAACATAAAACAGATAAACACAGAGATTTTCCCCTGGATCCCAAATCGGGACAACCAGCTTGATATTTCATTATATTCCTTTTAGTGTTACAACACATATATATAAATTCCGAAGCATACATAAACCCTAATCCATTAACTCTGGATTAGAACATAACTGTAGTTCCCTTGACTGGATCTACAAAAAATACCAGGGGCCGAAAAACCATCGCACCCCAAAACCATGCACAAAACCATGGGCACGGATCGCCCATCGGAAATTAAGGACCAAAAATTTCGGGGGGGCTATCACCCCCCCTCTTACCCCCCCCCGTGCGTGATTAGTCATGGAAAGAATAGAACACATACCCAACATTTATGTATCACAACACCTCTGCAGATTGCATATCTTACCTTCAGTGTTCTATGCTCTTCTCTACTCCTTCGCTCTGTATCAGTTTACTTACCCGAGTCACCTTCTACCCACTTTCAGTCTTTGTTATCAACTGTCGCAGAAGCATCAAAATGACATTGTTCTTCACTTAGATTCGGGTCTTACCCAAGTCTACTCCTGTTCAGAATTTTATTTATACACCGGAGTCCATTCTCTTGCGTTAAAATTTTTGTTTAACTCATTGTTGTAACACTGTTCTACACGGGCTCCTGGTCCTTTTCATGCATTCAGGTCTTTCCTTTGTGACCTATGGGTTATGGCCCACATAAAATCCCTTTTAACGCAATGGATTAGAATTTTTGAGTTTTATTAACATACATACGTTTATCAATCAAACATCTCATAATTTATAACAGATCACACATAATAGACATCCCTTACATATGTGCGGAACCGGGGTTTCGGGTCCCACATTACTTGACCAATCATAATACATTGTACTTCGCTTGCCCGCAAATTTTTACATTTAGCAATAACGTATCTCCTATCTTGTTCGATATGTGATCACATCGCATCGCATCCAACATAACTTATTGTGTGAACCTTAATTACAAAACATAAAATCTGTAATGTGGGCTAATGCACAGTGCTGACACGTGGCTCTTCCCTTTCACCACATTGCAACTTTCTAACCTTACCGCATCGCAAAACAATTAACATACCTGGCAAAGCCTTAGCGCTATCCATTAAAATTTGCATTGTGCGTTTATGCGCAGTGCCGACAAGTGGCTCCTCCCTTTCACCGCATCACAACTTTCTAACCTTACCGCATTGCAAACAAATTAGCATACCTTTCGAAGCCTTAGTGCTATCCACTAACATTTGCGATGTGTGAACTCGTGATTCGCCGACTGTTGTTGATCTTGGTTGGATCCGAAGGTCCATGCTTTTCTCCTTGCTAATCCACTTCGTATTGCAAGTTAGATAGCTTAGCTTGCGAAGTCTTAACCATAATAACTATACCCTGTGAAATGTGATGTCTTCACGGTTGTGATATGATCTTCCACCATTGATCTGCGCAATATCTACGGTCCTCGTTGCTGCTTGCAAATTCGATTTCTTTCTGCTATATGATTAATATGATATTCAATAAAACAGAGGATTGTATAAGATCTATGTTCCTCACTGTTTCTTGCAAATCCGATTGCCTTATGTTGTGCACTGAAGTAGTTCACTTTGTCCCTTTTTTTTAAAGCGTTAATCTCTCCTGAGATTGTTCTTATGTTTTTTAGTCACTTCGACTTGGGATTATCACGCTTGCTGCACATCCATGCCTCTGCCCAACACATTCATGATTATGCCTTTATTTTTTTGCTGCACTTGCTCCTTTTCTGCCTTAACTACCTTTTTTTCCTTTGCTTCTTAGCTGCCTTTGTTGCCTATGTTTCCTCTACCTTTTTGCTACCTTTTCTCCTTTGGTTCCTTTTCTGATGGTCTAATGCTGCTCCTTGCCTCTTTGTTGCTCCTTTGCCTCTCTTTTATGTTTTATTACTGCATTATTACCCGATCTTCTTCTTTGCCTTATTGTTGTTGCTTCTCTGCTCCTTAATGATAGTTCAGGTGTTGCTCCTCTGTGCTCCTTTTCCATCAATGAAAATATTTCCAATAGTCTCCCCCTTTGGCATTGATGGCAACACTTCCTCCAACACTCCAATACTTCCTCCAAGACTTCCTCCCCCTTTCATTCTGAGAGGTGTCTTTGTTCCTCTGCCTCCTTTTCAAAAGAGCCTTTCTTCTTCTGCTTGCCTTTCCTCCCCCTTTGGCATCAATGGAAAAGGGTTGCACATTTCCTAGTGTAGTTTCTATCCTTGCAATACTTCTCTCTGAGTTGTGTATAGGCCTTCTTCTTCTAACTTTATACCTTGCTGCTCCAGACTGGTGTACAAGATTTGTTGGGAGAACACTTTGAGAATCATTGAACTTGTATGGATGTACAAATCAAGCTGATACCATCCCAAAGAACAGACTCCTTGAACTTGTATAAAACTGAAGGTGATGATAAGGACACTTCATAGAAAAAACTATACTAGACTTATATAATCAGAGATGCATCAATGGCATAATACTAAAATACTGAGAATGCTCCATACGACATATAAAATCTGCTCCAAATATACTTTTGTCTATATTATGATCTTCATATGAGATACATATCTGTTGAGGAAGGTTGTAGATGGGATATGTCTTCTTCTGCAATACACATATGTAGTACACATTTGTTCAAATATGATGATGGCAATATATATTTTGTCGTCGCGGTTCACCTTTACTGCCTATTGTTGGTGATATGTACTAGACTACTGACAGGGATATTATACTAACAGTCGAAAGGCCCTTGATACTGATGTGAACAATGAATCTCAAGAATCCTTACAACTTGTTGTAAAACTAGCCCATCTTTCAATCTAAAGACACAATGACTTTAATATCGTACAAAGTATTTTCAAAACAAACCCTTGAGGCTAGATACATTTAATTCATTGGTCAGTCCCACTTATCAACTATACAATTTTATTTATGACATAAGGGGGGCATGTATGTAAATGATCAACCTCTCTACAATGGTGAAATACCAACAATTCCTTTCTGCTGAAGTAGGCTTTAGATGAATCAATAAAAGACTCTTGAGCTTCAAATAGTAAGATTAACACAACTAGTCCTTCATACTTCATATACTTTAAGTGTTCTATCATAATGATCTTCAACAAAACATCTTCAAGTTGTTTAATTGAAATCTCAGCAAACAGACTTCACACAGTTTTTTGAATCATCTTAAGAAAGAGGCCTTGAAGATATATTTGTATTGACTTGAGGAAGGCATGCAGCTATCTCTAGAAATAGATACTACCTCAATGCTAAATATAATACTTATAATGTAAATGAGATAATGATACTTTAACACTTATATTGACCTTTTCATGCTTTAATAATGTAGCTCAACATTCTCTAGTATTTACAATTAGAAAATACTTTGCAATAATCAGAGCAACCAGAGCTTAATTCACATATACTATAATGTTGATAACAATGGGAATACTACCTTGATGTACTTTTTCCATAATAATCTGATCCTGAGGACTTGTACCATACCACTGATCCACTGATAACACTTGGTATTCTGTTGATAGGAAGGTTGCTTGTTACAAATACCAATTGATACTAATTTGATAATCCATGCAGTAGTTTCACTTCAGCTCAAACATACACCCATAGTTAAGACAACTTTCATAGTTTCTACTATTGAGCTCTCCACTATTCTCAACAAAAATCATCAATATATTGAATTTGATCCTGGATTCATTAACCTTTTTCTTATTCTGTCATTCTATTTTAAAATAATGTCACTGCATATTCCTTTCTAGGACTGCTCCAGAATCATTGCTGCTCTATATACAATTAAACTGTTCTAACATAATGATCATCAAGAAGACATCTTCAATTTATCTACTTGGAATCTAAAAGGGCAGACAAATCATAGTTTTATTACTCATTTAACTGCTTTCCTCCAAGGGGACCTTCTATTGATGAATGACATAATGATATAATGATGATAAACATTTTTGTTACTCGTCCTTCTTACTTTTGTTTTATTGTTAACTCTTGTAGTGTGATGCACAATGTGATCAACCTCTATGGATATTTCCAGTTCTATAGCTCGAAACATAATTTTTTTTATTTTAACCATTCATCACTTAGTGTGTTATACTCTTCTTAGCCTACATGTTCATGGCTAATGTTCCCTCTACCATCATGGTTGTTTGCTGGCCTCTCTCCTTCCATCAACCTGTTGACTATTGAATCCTTCAAGTATCCTTCTTCCTCTATATTTCTGTGACAAAGGAATTGTCCTTTCCCTTCCTGAAATTTTAGCTATTCTTATTCCAATTAGCTCTTCTTAGACTACTTTTATGGGGATTATTTATGAACTTTTCTCCCCCTAGGATGTTACTTCTTATCTATTACTGGCTGGATATTTGCGTTGCTTCCTAAAGAAACTCCACCTGAGACTATGATGGATTTATTATGTTATTGAAGTAGCAGGCTCCCCCTTTCTCTTTTCCTTCCGTACTTTATTGGGGTTCTTCATAATGTCTTCACTTCTTTTTTATTAACATTTTTGTCTGATTTGATTGGATTCCATCATTTGTCTAGAGTTCTTTAATGTATATGGAAACTTATAGTCTTTTTATTTGTGACCAAGCTTGTGGCATGAATAAAATCTTATTTTACCTAAGTAAGGTTGAGCTGATGTATGGCATTTTGTTCCCCTTTTTGAACACAATTTACATTCAACATATTTATGTCCAAATTCATTGCATGAAATATAGTAGCCATGGAAATTATTAGTGTACCTGGTGAAAGGTTGTCCTCTCCATTTGTTTGCTTGAGGTAGTCTTTCCATTTTCTTCATCTTTTGTTGGTTGGACTAGATTTGCTTTGTCTTACATTATGTCGCAATATGTCCAAGTTTGTGGCAGGAAAACAAGTGATACTTCTCATAGGAGGCATTGTGGCTGATTTGCAATATCCTTTATTTTAATTTTCAAAAATACAAAAAAATAGAAAATTATCAAAATATATGTTAGAGTATCAAAATTCATATACTTTAGCATAAAAATATCTCTTCTTGTTATATTAAAGTTTAAATTTTAAATACTTTAAGGCTTTATGGAAGCGGGTCCCATTTCAAAGACTAAATTTCGAGCACTTTATGTAGCGGGATTTGATGATTTATCAAATAGTGAGCAAAACGCTCAACTCGCGAGCACTTTCAGCGCTGGGTTTAACACGGAGGGTGCCTCCGCAGTTGACCCTGTTGACTACGAGAGTAATCCAGATGAATGGTCAAGATTTACTGCAGGAGCACAAGACAAATAAGTTTTCTGTACCTCGAAGCCTCCCACAATGACGTATGATTCCAAGTTGGTGACAGTTGTTTTCCACGTCAGAGTTTCTTAGCGGTCTTTTGGCGCGTCTTATCAACATTTAATTTCAAAACCCGCCCCACCTATTTAAGGAGGGTTATCATTCCTTCTAAAGTTATTGTTGATTATTTAGTGTTTGAATTTTGTCTGCTTTGCATCTTTTATAGTTTTCTGTCCTCCTATCAATTATTGGTCACCCTGTCAATTGTATACTATTCTGAAGTTGAATTATGGCTAAACACTCATCCCTGTCAGGTTCTTCCAGTCACATCCCTCTCATGGACACCGAGAGGGATATCCAGGACACATATTTTTCCCTTGACCACCTTTATTTTTATTAGTAAGTCCTCCTAAACAATAAGACTTCTCCAATTTACATCGCCATGGAAAAAACTAGTGTGTTTTCTGCATGTATCCCGAAAACTCACCTTTTTCCCGAATTTGTCTATTGGCTAGTGTTAGTTATGTACCCTGGGAAATGTTTCGTAATGAATTGTCAAGGGGAAAATGTTCTGCAAGTGTCAGCCCAATTAATTCATCAAGCTCTATGTTACCTTGATTCAGAGTCGTATGTTTAGCTCACTGATGATTCATTGATAACGCATTACGAGAGTCTTGCAGGTCAGGAGCTCAACCAATTCATCTTTTTCTTGAAGCCAAATACAAAGCAGTTTGCACTTGACAGTAAAGAATTTCCCATGGAGGTTTTTGATATAGAAGTTAGAGTAGTGTTGAGATGCATTGTAAATATTTTGGGAAAGGATGATGACAGTACAGTGGACAAGTCAGTTCTGACGATGTTCGCCATGATGATGAAGCCAAGAGTGGTGCTGGATATTCCATCCTATTGGCAAGAAGCTGATTAAGCTTAAGGAAGCAGTGAACCAGTTTGATAAGTTATTTGATAAAATAACAAGAGAAGGTTTACCATCATGCTGGGGTCTTGGAGGTGGTTTGTTATCATGGAATTCTTATGAGCCCTTATTAGTGTTGGAAAAAATTAAGGTAGACAATACTCATGAAAAGACTCAGATTCTTAAAGGAGTAACAGTGATCAATTTCCTTCAAAGACATTTTCAGCTGTTATGGTTAGTGAAAACTTTGTTTGCAGAGAAGCCATCTTTCAACAGAATTACTGCTTTCATATTGGAGTATCACAAGCTGGTTCATTCACCCAAGACAAACATTGAGATATGGAAGAAATGTAGATCCTAGATGACATATTTACCAAATGACCCCTTGACTTCAAATAAGGATAAACCAATCATTCAAGAAAATGCAGCAACATCGTCATCAATTCACATTCAGCATATAGATTAGGATTTTAATTTCATGTTATTTTCCTCTTTAAAAGAGAATGTAATTGTAATAAGACATTTTGAGGACATGTAATAGATAGTTGACGAAGTCCTAAGTAGTTGAAGTAGTTAGGATCAGTTACAGCATTTATAAACTGCTTTCCATTGTATTTAATGAGATAGACAAGAAATAAAAGGGTTTCGAGTTTTGGACCTTCAGACTGCAATTTTTTTACTCAGTTTTCAAATGAATAATGAATGAAAAGCAAGTTTCTGGCATTTGTTGATATTGATGTGTCTTCTCGTTTACATTGTGTACATTTCATCTTTGAATAAAATGAATTAATGAAGTTGCAGGTCTCTTTTTACTTGTGTAAATAAGAGTTAAAATCCTTAATAGGCGCTCCTTCATTTTAACTGTTCCTTTTCTTATAATTCTTCTAGAGTTTGAGGTAATATATTCTGTACAACAACATATCAGTTTGGGCTTCTTTCTTACATTTTCTTTTGATCATTCCATTCTATATCAGTAGATAATAGCATTGTGGGACATTCATTATATTTGATCTTTGAGGGTTTAATGATAAATATTTGAAGGTGATTAAAAAAAGACCAATATTTTTGTGACATAACTATATAAATGTCTTAAGCACAGATTCCTTATCACATCTAAGGGATTGTCTCTTAAGGTACAACATTTTTTGGCGTTGTTTCTAGGGACAAAGAAGCGAAGTTATTTCCCTGGGTTTTGTTCATATTTCCTTTGTTTGTTCAAAGAGAAGGAAATATTAAAGCTGTGTCTACATTTCATAAATTATAGCGTTTAAAAGGCCACATATGAGGTCGGATACCTCTCAGCAAAAAGCCCCCATTATTTCAAATCCTGAAAATTTGGTTTCTCAAAAAGGCCAGAAATGAAGAACACTTTCTACACCTGATGCTACACTTCCTGAACCAGGCATCAGTTCCCATACCCTTTCATCCAAGAATATTTCTTGGAAACTCATTTTCTTGGAACAAGAATCCTTGTCCCCACATATTCATTTCCAAGAACCAAAGTTAGAGGAACAATATTTTGAGTCTGTTTCATTTACATTTACAGAAACTCAGCCTAATACAGTTGCTAGTTCTTCTGCGAGTTTTCATCAACCCCATCCCATATCAGTTTTTTCACCTCATCCATCCACTTCTACAACTGGTATACAAACCCCACATACTCAAGGAGCAATTAATCAAGGCATAAACATGGTAGCCCTTGTTCCTGCTTTCTTGATGAATAGATATGCACCATTAAATATTCCACAACCAATGAATGTAATGCCTTAGGAATACCTTAAATTTCTTCCTAGATTTACTGGTGAAGATGAAATATTTGTTGAGCAACACTTGCCTTTGTTTTGCACCTTTTCTGAAAATTTAAATGTTGAACATCTTGATGTAGTAATGAGACTTTTTGTACAGTCTATAAATGGAGAGGCAAGAAAATGGTTTAAAGGATTACCAAATGGCTCAATCAATGATTGGGACGAATTAGAAAGACAATTCATCTAAAGATGTGGTGAAAAGAGAGATCATGGTTATTCATTGATAGAGTTTAATGCTATTAAGAAAAAGTCTGGTGAAAACATGAGTGATTTCATTAAAAGATTTAACAAATTGTATAATATTTTTCTTGCAAAAATGAAACCCCCTCCTATTGGAGCAAGAGTTGTTTTTATTGGGGAATTTGTATCAGATTTTAGTTTTACTTTGAGAGAGAGAAGATCTCCCACTCTTGAACAAATCCAAACTGATGCTTTCGAGATTGAAGCAAATATGATTGTTGCTAGAAAAGCACAAAAAAAGCGGTCAGTTCGAGATAAAGATAAGGCCAAAGAAGAGTCATCACAGGATCAAAGGATTGATGACATGACTAAATTCATCAAGAACTTGTCAAACAAAATTGTGAAGATGGAATTGGATAATAAGAAACCTAGACAATAAAATAGAGGGGTTTTTAATCCCCAATTTAGAAAGCAGCCCTTGCAGATTTTTCAAAGGGAAAGGAGAGATCAAGACCAAGTTCAAGCACCCTTATATATAGAAGCAACACCTTCACAGTCTGCTGATGATGATCAAAAATGGGTTGAAGATCAAATATCTATTGTTTATATGGAAGAAGAAGAAGAATGTACAGAGGCTAATGTATCATTTGACCAGGAAGAAATGAATGATTATTGCAAAAAATTCACTGACTTTATGCAAGAAAAAATGCATAAAAATTATGACTTAAGATCAAAAAAGATATTAAGAACTCAGGATGATGAGGAAAAATAACCAGAGTCAATTCCTTCTCTAATGACAACTGCACAACCAGATAACTTAGTAAAACTTTTAGACAAGGGAAAACAACCCATCAATTCAGTAAAAGAGAATGAAAAGAATCAAGTTGAGGTTTCCCAGAGTAAGTCTAATGATTCTAATATTTTGGAGAAGTTTGTTATTGTACCTGAGCAACATGCTAATCCTAACAGAAATCAAGAAGAGCCTGAGAAGATTACTAAATAGAATCAAAATTTCATTTTTTCCAAAGAATTAGAAAAGTTTAAAGTTCAAGTACCCTTGCTTAAGTTAGCTAAAACACCTGGCTACAAGAAGGAAATTGCAGAATTTATTAATCTTTCTCAGTCTGATGATCTTGCTGGTATTGTAAATTTACAAGAAGAAAAACCAGTGGTCACCTTTGGTCCACATGTTGAAGAGGTAGATTCTTTTGTTCCCCCTTTTTGTATATCAGTGCTTCTACATAATTTCATTCTGCATAATTGTATGTTAGATTCTGGTGCATCACATAATCTGATGCCATTGTCTATGATGAAAGAGTTAAATTTACAAATCATTAAGCCCTATAGAGACCTTTATTCATTCGATTCAAAAATGGTGAAGTGTGTTAGGCTTATCCCTGGCTCAAATTCCAGCCAAGAGTATCATGATGGATGTAGTACACTACAAGGAAAAGACCCTCTAGCAGAGGTTATAAAGGAGGTTTTTAGTGTTATAAAATTGGCCAAAATTGTCAAAAAAACATATGCTACCACATCCATTTCTGGTAACAGAGGCTTTGGCGGGGCTTTTAACGGAAATTCAACACAACTAAAAAAAATGGGAGGCCAGAGGTTATTACAGATGTTTTTTCATCGGTGCTCTTATCAGGTTTTAAGACACCGGTGCGTATCAATAGACAGGGCATCGGTGCGGTCGAAGGAGAATGCACTGGGCCGTTAAGGAAAACAACAACACCAGACCTAGTGTTGGTGATACAATGCACGGGGCCGTTCTAATTGGTCTTGGGATTTGAGTGGTTCCCATAGGTTGTATAAGCGCATTGGTGCGTGTATCTTTATGAGGCACCGGTGCTCCGTATCATAGAAAGGAACTGAGATTTATAATTGGTATTGGTACTCATGCGGTGCACATGGCATATACAAATGCATTGGTGCTTATAGATACATAAACGCCCCGGTGTGCAGTATCACACAAACGCACTGATATTTATAACTAGAATCGGTATTAGTGCGGTGCCCATAGAATCATAAACGCATCGGTGCGTATAGACACATAAACGCACTGGTTTTCATTTTATTTTTTTATAAGCATCCACCTCTGACAGTCCAATTATTATGATTGTTTTAAATTCATTATTCATCAAAATTCGACACATCTTATAACAATATTCATATTAATTACATTTTTATTAATGTATTTGAATGTGTTGTTTGGATTAATTTGTTATATCATATCAGAATTATTGTGGTTTTTTAAAAGTCATTATTCATCAAAATTCGACACATATATATAATCTTATAACAATATTCATATGAATTAATTTTTTATTAGTGCATTTGAGAACGACAATGGAGAACACAATAGAATAAATTAAAACATATTTTATATCTATATATATATATATAAGACAATCTTTATCGTACAAAATGGGATAACTATTTGTATCCCTTTGTCTTTCAATTTCTTTCAATTGGGACACTATGTCCATTACATTAAACAAAATGTCTGATTTCACAGACATATTTCAAAAAATAAAACGTCTTGCTTTGATATCCAAATTACATAGTGATCATCATTCTTCACTTGAACTGTTGTCACTGCTAGAGCTACTTCCATGACTTGGGTTATTTTCAGGAATGTTGTGTTCACGGCGTTGATTTTTTTCTTCTTCTTCACTTTCCATCTACAAACATAAAAATAAACTAAAATGAGTGTATATAAATTGGTGAGAATAATGAAAATTCCAATATTAAATAATATACATCAATGTAAATCAAAAAGTAAAATGACGTACCATAGCAACAATTGACTCGTAAAATATACACATTCTTTCAAAACCATGTACCATGCCATCTTTCAAAATTTCATCTGTTGGCGCAGTTCCATACTTTGTTTCCTGCAAGTTTTATACCCCATAAAAAATCATATATTTAATATAAAAGATGTTTTTGTTCTATTAATTATAGAAGGAGCTAATTAAAACAAGATCGATAGATGCTTACAAATTCCACAATTAAATTATGATATGCCAACATATACTCACAACCCATATTTAACCCAATTTCAATCAATTCGTCTGATGGTTCTTCTTTGTATGTTAGCACCTGTTTGAAGACATTCAATAATGATTTTTGTAAAACAACTTAAAAAATACAAAAATGAAATCTAGTTAAGTTGTTATAAGGAAGTAACAATTACTCACAAACTTAGATATCAACCCTTTTCTTCCTTGTCGTCCTGTTTTATGTGTTGAATGGGTTCCATTTTCTTTTCTTTTTTGCAATAAAATTCTTGAAAATTAATATTTAATGCTAAATTGTTTATTTATTGTACCTAATGATCGAAAAATTCAATGATTACATATTACATTTGAAGCACGTTGTTGTATTCGTTCCACTAGATCCCTCAAACTTTTGTAAAAGTTTTTCCCCCTTTCGTTAACTTCCAGCACCACTCCAGATGAGCCAAGGAGCAATTCATTTTCATTTGCATGTTCTATTTTTTTTCTTTTCTTAGAACAACATTACTTTTGTGAGTTTTTGGTCCCTGAAGAACATTAAACATATATGAACTAGTAGACTGTTTGACACATGTTATCTAATAATTTTAATTATATTATTCATGATAGTTAAAAAAAGAAACTCATATTGGATCGATAGTATTGTTTCATTCACCTTATTCATCTTTTTGCAATTTTTCCATTAAACTTCTACGCTCTTCTGGTTGTAGGTCAGAAATAATCATATCGTTCTTCATCATTTTGTGGCTTTGCATGATACATAGTAAACAATACATATTAGTTAAAGTTACATATAGTTCAAAAATAATATTTTTTATAAAAAATTTACAAAAAACTTGCATTTTTTTCTTTTCTTGATGTGTTAACAGTATTTTTGTTATTTGATATCTTGTTAGTCATTTCTTTATCAATATGAAACCTGTAGCATATCATTCATTAATATATTTATAAATAAATTCTCAACTTTTTAGGTAGAAAATAAATCTCGAGACACTGGTGCGCCTTTCATGAAATCTGCACCACCGCCAGTGCGTGGATATATTAACAACGCACCGCAAAACAGTATAATACACCGTACAGTGCATTCGGTATTATAAACACACCGCAAAAAAATTGTAATAGAACTAACAACACGTGGGGTATTATAAATGCACTGCAAAAATGGTGTAATACACTGTACGGTGCTTTCCTAGTTAAAGAGAGCACCGGTGCCCTATTTCAGATTTGGCGCACGGATTTAAAAAAATGTTTTCAATTTTTTACGACACAGAACTTGCGCAGTGCGCTGTAATAATACAGAGCACCGGTGCGGTGGCGTACGTAGGGCACACCGATAAAAAAAAATCCATTTTTTCAAAAATTCACGCAATGGCCGAATGGATTGGGATCCGACTATGCAAGTCGTCCTGTGGGTTGGACGTCAATCTAAAATGAAAAACCCTAATTCTGAAATCACAGAAACAGGGAGAAGAAAGGGAAAAAAATGAAGGGTTCAGGGTAAAAATAGATAAAACTGCAGGAAAAAATAAAAAACTGCAGAAAAAAAGTAAAAAAGGAATTAAATTTAATCACAAAATGGATTGAAATTCTATGATAAATGGCTTGAATCACCAGAGTTTTGGTTTCTGATTGTCTGAATACTTCTGTTCGAACGTATTTCGCCATCCATAGTGCCTTCATGCTCTCTTGCTCCAGGTCTATCTCCTACAAAAATATGACTGAAAATTTTTAGCAAAAATAGTGAAATAATGAAAAGTGTTTAGTATTTAAAGAATTATTTTATCAAATTAGATTTTCGAAAATATTTTGCCACCCATTTTTCAAATTAACGGTTTTTTTAACTTAAACAAAATAGAGTTGCGTTTTTTTTATTTGCATTTATTTGTTTCCGGTGCGCGAAAATGTGACGCACCGGTGTGTTGTATTAATATGATGCACTAGGGCCTGTTAGGATGATAAGCGCACCAGACTTCTTAAAGTTTTTTTTTTTTTTTTGTATGTAAGATCATAATAAAATAATGATAATTATAAAGTACATGAATTTATTTTCATTATTTTCTAAACTTTATGTTACAAAAATTTGTATTATTCTAGATTTGTTATTTTACAATTATTTGGAAATTTACAAATTTAAATATTTTAATAAAATCATTTCACATTAATACAATTAAAATTTTCACATTAATAGAATTAAAATTTTACATACAATTACATTAATTAAAATTACAATTACAATTAGAATTAAAATCACAATTACAATTTTACATTAATTTCACATACATGAATTACGATTAGAATTACAATTACAATTTTAATTGTACATACAATTACATTTACAATTTTACATAATGATTACAATTACAATTTTACAAATATTTTACAGACAATTAAATTAAAATTACAGTTACAAATACAATTACATTTACAATTTTATATAGAATTACATTTACAATTACAATTACAATTTTACAAATATTTTACATACAATTCAATTAAAATTAAAATTACAAATACAATTACAATTTGTGAAATTTACATACAATTAGAATTAGAATTACAATTTTACAATTTTTCATATATACAATTACAATCATTTTAGAATAAATTAAATATTACAATTACAATTAAAATTTTACATTAATAAATATTTTACATACAATTACACTTAAAATTACAGTTAGTACAAATACAAATACAATTTTACAATTTTACATAGAATTAAAATTTAAATTACAATTACATTCATGACATAATATTTAATAAATATCATGGTCATTTAATAATATTAAATTAATTAATAAACATCATCACGATCATGATAACCATCGTACAAACATCATATTAGACTAATAAACACATTCAATTAACATCAAATTAACATTATATATTAACATGTGCTTTCCTTATCAAATATATCTAAATATAGTGTCAAAATAACTCATGCCTATCCACATATACACATCTATCTGAAGCTAAACATTAAATGAACATATCACTGACTAACAATATGTGCCCCATCATGATAGTCATCAACATGAAAATTAAGTACAAGCGCAACATGAACATAAAATACACGGACCATATATATATATATATATATATATATATATATATATATATATATATATATATATATATATATATATTTATATATATATATACATATATGTATGTATGTATGTATGTATGTATAATGTTAAAAATATACAACTATAATATAAATGTCATGGATCAGGCGCTGGTGGTAGTATAACAACATCAATAACACTAGTACAAGTGGATGCGACCTGCTCCGTAAAGCTGGGTGCAACCTCAACAGTCGATGGTCGACTAGCCTGCTCATAATCATGATGATCACTAGTACTGATGGATGCATCCGCTGATGGTAGTACAGCATGATCAATATGAGGCACAGTAGTAGTGGAGGCCTGCTCAGTCAATAGTACTGTAGCCTCAGCAGTCGATGGTCCAGCCTGCTCATGATGATTGTGACTAGTACTCATGATGGATGCTACAGGTTGCTGACTGGACGTGGCCGATGGTCCAGCCTGATCTCCATGATGAATAGTGTCAGATGCAACCAGTGGAGCCTCATGCTGATCATCAGGCGCGCTGCAAGGTGAACGATCACAAGATGCATTTGAGTCGTTGCTGGAAAACTTTCCATCACGTGCCGCAGCTCGACTACGCCTATAGCTACGGACAATCCTCTTCAATCGCATAACAACTGTCGTAGCTCCTATGACATGCCGCATCAGGCCGTACATGTCACGCGGCATGCCTCTCCACATCCGTAATAGTCTATCGTTGCCTAATGCCCGCATCTGAAATCAATCCACAGAGTTGGATTCCCAACTCCCTCTGGTATCTGGTCTCAGGTCGACCACGCCTAGCAAAAGGCAGTACCAGTGCACCATGAGGCAAAGGATCAACACATCTCTTTGCTACGCCACTAGCCTCATCCTCTGGTGCATCAGCCATCTCCTGATCATAATCATCAGGATCGACACCTGGATCATGTGGTGGATTTGGCATCTCATCGCCATTAAAAGAGCCAATGTCTACAAAATATATACAAGTACACAACAATAATTAGACAATTTCGTTACACAATTTAATAAAAACAAGTTAAATAACATGTTAGAATAAATATAAATAAAACATTAATATTATCTCTATCATCTGGCGGTTCATGAGGAGTGAAGAGGATGTTGGGACACCCTCGCCAATCTAGTCTAGCATAAGGACATGGGACCATAATGAAGGGATGAAGCCCACCAACACTATCTAGTAAGTTCAGTGAATCATGTGATATCCTCGCTGGAAACATAGTGTCTCCCCTCTTGGGCATCATTTTCCCCCACATGCGCATCTGGGCCTCAAACATCGGCCTATGAGGCTGTTGAAAAAAACTAGGTCTCATCTCTGGAAACCTCTCAAAAAATAAACAAAACAACTTTGAAGCAAAAGGGAAGTTGACCCTCCCTTGTGCATGAGCACGACATCTATCTAAGGTCGTACAAAACTGTCGCAAAAAAATGGCAGACCACCTGACAAGTCATGGTTGTTGTACTAAAGAATCAACGTAATATAAAAGCGAGCAACTAATGCGTTTCCCATCACTGGTGTTGTGCGAAATGATCAAAGCGATAATAGAGAGGCACTGCACGTCCTGTCTACCAAAAGCACCTATACGTAATTGACCTCCAGATACCTGAAACTCTGAAGGAGATAGTACATGTGCTCCAATGTATCTCTGGGAGTAAACTAACTGGCTCCCTACTACACAACCAGCTGGCACATTTGGGAATGAGGGAAAATCCACCCCTCTCCTTGATAGTCCTGTAATAAAATAAATTTCCTCCTCAGTGGGTGTGTACCACTGGTCAGGACCAACCTAAAAGGCCTGTCGGTGGGCATTCCACCTACCGATAAGATGTCTCAAAAGCACACTATGGGCCTTTAGGCCGAAAATATCCCCCTCATAGAACTTGAGGAGGCCTCTCTGGATAAGAATCTCCTATTTATCTGCAGTAATAGGGCGAGGGCATCCATTTCTCTTCCTCTCTCTCGCCTCCCATTGGCGAATCATGTCATATTGTTCTGCTTGTTGTTGTTGTTGTTGCTCTTGTTCTCTCTGAATCATTGCCATATTAAATAATTTTTTTTATTAAAACAGAAATGTATTTATAAATATACATATATAATTTTTTTTGAAAAAAAACAAACATACAAGTTGGTGCTCCATAAAAACAGTCATGCACTGGTACTGATGCCGGTGCATCCTAATATTTTAGCACACCGTCCCCGGGGTCCCTAATGAAACAGAGCGCATCGGATTCGGTGCAGATGTCTATTTTTCAAGCATTGTGGACTGTATATAATTCGAAATAGAGATGCGCTGACTGAAATATATGCCCCGGTGCATATAGTCATGTCAGTGCACTGAATTCATGACAATGACATAGTTGATGGCGCGGTCTTTTACCCGGCCGCACCGTTGACCCTCTCGGAATGCAAAATGCGATGTGCTGACATAAACCGGGGTAGCAAATGAAGTCAATGCACCGCATTGTGATTTTCAGGGTCAACGGTGCGCCTGGATAAATGAGTGCACCGGCTTTTTTATTTTTTATTTTTAGTTTAAAATTATTCAGGGCACCTTCCAGCACCACCCCGGAAACAATGCAGTTACCGTTAGCACCGATAGCGGTGCTGCTTGTAAATTTTACAGGTAGCACCGCTATCCGGTGTGAGACGAATATCTCGAGTGCACTGCGCGAATTTTTTTTTTCTTTTTTCTTTTTTAATGGTTATTTTTAAGTTTATTTCAATTTCTGATCCACTAAAAGGCTTAATTATAGAAAAACTAGAAAAATACATGTACATTTCACCGTCGAGGAGGCATATTGGCTGTAAAATTTGGAAAATAAATTTTGCCCATTATTTTTCAAAATGCAAGCTGGAGATTGGTGGCCAATGTAGAGCAGTAGTGTGTGCAATGGGTGCAATGAGAGCACCAACGTCAAGACGGCTTAGAAATAAGGAAATAACACTGGGGCTTGAGACCTCTGGAGCACTGAGGAAAGTGAATAATGAAGTTTTTTGGTTGTATTTTTTTTTTTAACTAACCCTGTTTCGGTGCGCGGGGTTTTATAAGCGCACCGGTGCAGTTAAATAAACAACACCAGGCGTTATCAATTTTGGCGTGTTGTTTATAATGCACCGGGGCATTTCCCTAATCGCGCACCGGGATGTTTCAGTTTCGGTGTGAAAATTTGATGATGCACCGGGGCGACATAATGGTAAAGAATCGGTGCGTAATAGTCGCAAAACACTGATTTTTTGGCCTTAATTATATATATATATATATATATATATATATATATATATATATATATATATATATATATATATATATATATATATATATATATATATATATATATATATATATAACTCTATTCCAATGCGTGCAGTTTCTGGCGCACCGGTGGTCTTAGAGAAGAACGCACTGGCTCGTTTTTGTTTTGGCACAGTTTTTTATGATGCACCAGCGCAGAAGAGTATCGATGCCCTGGTGCATTACAGTAATTGGACGCCCCGGTGGTGTGTGTACTTCGTGCACGCTGTCCAATGTGCCAATGTTCGGTGCGCACTGGTGTGTTCTATGGTATCGTGCGCACCGGTAATTGATATCTTCGGAGCACTGGAAAACTGAAAAATCTGGGTTTTATGTCGTAAATATTTTTTTAATTTAACCCTTTACCAGTGCGCATTGTTTATAGGCACACCGGTACTGTTTTCTACAAATGCACCAGTCGGTTTGTGTTTTGGCGCATTTTTTATGATGCACCGGTGTGGTTTCTGTCTACCGCACCAGGTGGTTTTGGTGTTGGCGTTGTGTTTTATAATGCATTGGCACGGACGAGTTGTGAGGCATCGGTGCTCTATTATATTATGACGCACTGGGCGGGTGTTTACGGAGTGCACAGTGTCCAGTGTGCCAATGATTTTGTCCGCACCGGTGCTTTGTTTTTTTGAGAGCACCAGGGCGAGTTTTAACGATAAGAGCACCGATAGGAAAACATCCGCAAAACCCTTCGCCTGCCAACCTCCTCTAGTAACCTCTGCTAGAAACGAATGTATGGGGTATTTTCTTTGTGGTTCCTCAAAAACATCTGCTAGAGGGTCTTTTCCTTGTAGTGGTAGTTGCAGATATTCCAGCCAGATTTGGTATGTTGTTGTCTAGATCTTGGGGAGAAAATCTTGGAGGTGTCTTAAAATTGGACTTCACATATGCAATCAGTCATGTCTTCAATGGGGAAAAGAGAAGGTTGTACAGAGAAACCAGATTTGTTAAGACTACCACAAAGAAGGATGCAGGAAATTCCCCAATCTGTGGCCAAGAGAAGGAGGATCTCTTTTGTTTTATGTTGCATGAAGATGAAAAATTTGCTAAAGACTCACAGAAGTAGCTCTCTTCAGCAAGTGTACATAAGGAGCTGAATTCAAATAAAATTTGGAAGTGTTATTTTGATGGTGCCTACTTAAAGGATGGCACAGGAGTTGGTTTTTTATTCATATATCCATAACATAATATTTTACCTTTTTCTTTTAAAGTTGAATTTGAATCAACCAATAATGTAGTTGAGTATGAAGTGTTGATTTTGAGTCTCCAAACTACTAAAAATACGGGAATTCAATGTATTTCCATTTTTGGTGATTCTGAGTTAATTATAAGACATATTAAGAATTCATGTCAAACCAAGCATCCCAGATTGAGGTCTTATAGAAATGAGGTGTGGGACCTTATTGAAAATTATTTTGAAGCCTTGAATCTTCAGTTTATTCCAAGAGAAGAAAACATAATGGCAGATTCATTGGCAGTTGCAGCCAGTACATTTAATCCACCAATTAATCCAAGAATGAGATATGAGATTGAGTTGAGACATAGGCCTTCAATCCTGATAATGTAAAGCATTGGCAGGTTTTTTAGGATGATAAGAAGATCAATCATTTCCTAGCAATGATTGGAAATTTTGAAGACAGTGAAATAGATCAAGAAAGTGAACAAGCTGATCAGAATGATGTACTCAAAAACCTGAAGCAGTCAATAGGTGATCAGAACATAATTCAGTTGAAGGATAATACATTTCCTAGAGGTTTGGTTCCTCTTAAAAGATTGTTTGATGCTAATGATGTAGCAGTGAACCAGAAGAAAGTATCTTAGGAGGGAGAAATGGAATACTGTAATCTAGGAACTCAGTAGGATCCCAAAATGGTCAAGTTGTTTAAAGGAGTTCCTAAGGATTATAAAGAAAGTTATGATGATATTTTCAAGAAGTATATGGATGTGTTTGCATGGTCATATGAATATTATTTAGATATTATTCAGCATAAAATACCACTGAAATATGGGGTTAAGCCTCACAGGAAGAAGCTTAGGCAGATTAATCCATTGTTACTTGCCCCAATTGAAAAAGAAGTGAAGAATCTGTTGCAAGAAAAAATTATAGTCCCACTTAGATACTCAGACTGGGTTTCTAATCTGGTTCCTGCTAGAAAGAAGAATGGAGAGATAAGATTATGTGTTGATTTCAGGAACTTGAATAAATCTTCCCTAAAAGATAATTATCCTTTTCCAAATATGGATTATGTTCTACAAAAAGTAACTGGAGCTCATAGGTTATCCATGGTTGACGGTTTCTCTAGGTACAACCAAGTAGCTGTTGAAAAGGAAGGTCAGAAGAAAATAACTTTTACCACACCGTGGGGAACGTTCATGTATGCCAAGATGCCATTTGGTCTCATGAACACGGGGGATACTTTCTAGAGAGCAATGGATATAGCATTTGTGGGTGAAAAAATTGTAGTCATATATTTTGATGATGTGACTATTTTTTCAGGTTTTGATTACGAGCACTTGGAGCATCTGCAGAAGGCTTTCCTGAAATGCAGGAAGTTTGGGCTATCATTGAATCCTAAAAAATATTTGTTTTCTTTAGAGGAAGGTAAGTTGCTGGGACATATAGTTTCAAATCAGGGGGTACAAATTTATCCAACAAGAGTTGAGGCTATACAAACAATCCCATTGCCTAGAAGTAAGAAAAATATCCAAATATTTCTCAGGATAATTAATTTTCTAAGAAGATTTATCCCAAATTATGTTGATATTGTTAGAAGTATAACATATATGTTGAAGAAAAATGCTGAGGTGAAATGGGACAAATATGCAAGAGAATCCTTTGCCAGGATTAAAGAGGCTCTTCAAGAAGCTCCAGTTTTGATCAACCCAAATTATCAAAAGCCTGTCCAAATATTTTCATTTGCATCACCTTCTACTATTGCTGTTGTGTTTTTGCAGAAGAATAAAGAAGAAAAAGAGAAACCTATGGCATTTTTCAGCAAAGTTCTCAGAGATGCAGAACTCAAATACAATATTTTGGAAAAACGGCTATATGCTTTAGTTAAATCATTGAAAGCTTTCAGGACTCATGTACTTCATTCTCAAATAGTAGCATATGTACCTAATTCAGATGTAAAAGATGTGCTAGGTTAAAGTGATGTGGAGGGAAAAAGAGGAAAATGGATTGCCAAAATCCAAGAATATGATTTAGATATTAAGCCTACTAAGTTGGTAAAAGAACAGGGCCTAGAAAAATTTCATACAGAGTCTAATTTTCAAGCTCTGGAATTAATCTGCTTGCACCTTTGGATGAAGTTGTTGATGAAACAAGTCAAAGTAGCACAAATTCAACAATCAAGTACAAATTTCTCTGCTCGGATTGGTATAAAGATATTATTCACTATTTGTTCTTTTTCTCCTGTCCTCCCTCAATTAACAGAATCAAGTACAGAGATCTTAAACTCAAAGCTCAACCTTATGTTATAATTGATTCTAAATTATATTGGAAAGATCTTGCTGGTGTTTTGTTGCTATTTTTGACAGAAGGAGAGTCAATGGAAGTTATCAAAGAGTACCATGAATGTTTGTGTGGGGGTCATTATAGCTGGAAATTTACTGCTCATAAAATCCTCAAATCAGATTTTTACTGGCCTTCCTTATTTTTTGATCTATACATAATGGTTAAAAGTTGCCAGAAATGCCAATTGTTTGCAGAGAAGAAAAGGTTAATACCTCTTCTCCCTGTTTTTTTTGAAGAACCCTTTAGACAATGGGGATTGGATTTCATTAGAGAAATCAATCCACCATCAAGTGGGTAGTTCAAGTGGATTCTGACTACCATTGATTATTTTACAAAGTGGGTGGAGGAAATACCTACCAAAAAAGAAAATGATCTAGTAGTAATGAAGTTTTTGGAAGAGAACATCTTCAGCAGATTTGGATGTCCAGTAAAAATTGTAACAGACAATGCACAGGTATTCAACTCAGTCAAATTCATTCATTTTTTTCAAAAATATAATGTGATCTTATCTCATTATACAACATATCATCCTCAAGGTAATGGGCTAGTTGAATCCTCCAACAATACATTGGTGAATATTTTGAAGAAAAAAATCAATGAGATCAGAAGAATTGGGATTAGAAGTTGATATTTTCTCTCTAGGCAGTGAGAATGACTAGTAGAAGATCTACTGGTAAGTCTCCTTATGAGCTAGTATATGGTACTCAAGCTTTGTTTCCCACTCAGCTAGCTAGACCAGTAATCTCTTTTCTTCAAGAAGCACAAGAAGAACCCAATGCATTGATAAGAAGACTAAATAAGGTGATAGAATTGAGTGACAGCAGGAATACATTCAGGGAAAACTTGATCACATATCAAGAGAAAATGAAGTTCATTTTTGATAGGAAGGCAAAGGAGATTCTGTTATAAATTGGAGATTTGATATTAAGATGAGATACCAGAAGAGAATAAAAAGGAAAGCATGGTAAGTTTGATCCTTTCTGGGAAGGCCCATACAAGATTATTGAAGCCAAATCAAATAACACTTTTATGCTGGAAAATCTTGATGGAGAAATAGTAGAGCTTCCTATGAACAGGGAGTATCTAAAACATTATTTCTAGCATTGAAATTTGATGGTTCACCATTGTACATATTCATATCCTTCATTTTATATTTTTCATCAAGCAGTATTTGACTCCATGCCTGAAGTGAAGGCACTAATCTGCAGGTTTTTATTGTTTCGTGGCACAAAACACTATCCCCAAGTGGAGCCAGATGTTGTGGCTCATTTGCAATATCCTTTATTTTAATTTTCAAAGATACAAAAAAATAGAAAATTATCAAAAGATATGTTAGAGTATCAAAATTCATATACTTTAGTATAAAAATATATTTGCTTATTATATTAAATTTTAAAGTTTAAATATTTTAAGGCTTTATGGAAGAGGGTCATAGTTCAAAGACTAAATGTCGAGCACTTTATGGAGCGAGATTCGATGATTTATCAAACAGTGAGCAAAAGGCTCAACCCACAGGCACTTTCAGCACCGGGTTTAACACAGAGGGTGCCTCCGTAGTTGACCCTGTTAACTGCGGGAGTAATACAGATGAACGGTCGAGATTTACTGCAGGAGCACAAGCCAAATAATTTTTCTGTACCTCGAAGCCTCCCATAGTGACGTATCCTACCAAGTTGGTGACAGTTGTATTCCACGTCAGATTTTCTTAATGGTATTTTGGCGTGTCTTATCAACATTTAATTTCAAAACCCGCGCCACCTATTTAAGGAGGGTTCTCATTCCTTCTGAAGTTATTATTGATTAGTTTTTGTTTGAAGTTTGTCTGCTTTGTTTCTTTTTCATTTTTCTTTGCTCCTATCAATTATTGGTCACCTTGTCAATTGTATACTATCCTGAAGTTGAATTATGGCTAAACGCTCATCCCTGTCAAGTTCTTCCAGTCACATCCCTCGCATGGACACCGAGAGGGATATCCAGGACACAAATTGTTCCCTTGACCACCTTTCTTTTTATTAGCAAGTCCTCCTAAATGATAAGACTTATCCAATTTACACTGCCATGGAAAAAACTGGTGTGTTGTTTGCATGTATCCCGAAAACTCACCTTTTTCCCAAATTTGTCTATTAGCTAGTGTTAGTTATGTACCCTGGGAAATGTTTCGTAATGAATTGTCAAGGGGAAAATGTTTTGCAAGTGTCAGCCCAATTAATTCGTCAAGCCCTATGTTACCCTGATTCAGAGTCGTATGTTCATTTCACTGATGATTCATTGTTAGCGCATTGCAACAGCCTTGCAAGTCAGGAGTTCAACTAATTCATCTTTTTCTTGAAGTCAGATACAAAGCAGTTTGCACCTGACAGTAAAGAATTTCCCATGGAGGTTTTTGATATAGAAGTCAGACTAGTGCTGAGATGCATTTTAAAGATTTTGGGAAAGGATGATGACAATACAGTGGAAAAGTCAGTTCTAGGGATGTTTTCCATGATGATGAAGTTAGGAGTGGTGTTGGATATTCCATCCTATAAGCAAGAAGATGATTGAGCTTAAGGAAGCAGTGAACCAGTTTGATAAATTATTTGATAAAATAGCAAAAGCAGGTTTACCATCATGCTGGGGTCTTAGAGGTGGTTTTTTATCATGGAATTATTATGAACCCTTACTAGTGTTGGCAAAAAGTAAGGTAGACAGTACTCATGAAAAGACTGAGATTCTTAAAGGAGTAAGAGTGATCAATTTTCTTCAAAGAAATTTTCAACTGTTGTGGTTAGTGAAAATTTTGTTTGCAGAGAAGCCATCTTTCAACAGGATTACTGCTTTTAGATTGGGGTATCACAAGTTGGTTCATTCACCCAAGACAAACATTGAGATATGGAAGAAATGGAGAGCTTGGATGACAGATTTACCAAAGGACCCCTTGACTTCAAAGAAGGATAAACTAATCAGTCAAGGAAATGCAGCAACATCGTCATCAATTCACATTCAGCATATAGATTAGGATTTTAATTTCATGTTATTTTCCTCTTTAAAAGAGAATGTAATTGTAATAAGACATTTTGAGGACATGTAATAGATAGTTGACGAAGTCCTAAGTAATTGAAGTAGTTAGGATCAGTTACAGTAGTTACAAATTGCTTTCCATTGTATTTAACGAGATGGACAAGAAAGAAAATGGTTTCGAGTTTTGGACCTTCAGACTGCAATTCTTGTACTCAGTTTTTAAATGATTAATGAATGAAAAGCAAGTTTCTGGCATTTGTTGATATTGATGTGTCTTCTAGTTTACATTGTGTACATTTCATCTTTGAATAAAATTAAGTAATGAAGTTGTAGGTCTCTTTTTACTTGTGTAAATAAGAGTTAAAATCCTTAATAGGCGCTCCTTCATTTTAACTGTTCCTTTTCTTATAATTCTTCTCAAGTTTGAGGTGATATATTCTATACAATAGCATATCAGTTTGGGCTTCTTTCTTACATGTTCTTCGGATCATTCGATTCTATATCAGTAGATAATAACATTGTGGGACATTCATCATATTTTATCTTTGAGGGTTTAATGATAAATATTTGAAGGTGATTAAATAAAGACCAATATTTCTGTGACATAACTATATAAATATCTTAAGCACAAATTCCTTATCACAGCTAACGGATTGTCTCTTAAGGTCCAACAGGAGGAAAGAACCTCCTTTGATAGCTTCCGAATTTATTCAATTCATATTCAGAAGTGTATGAGCCTTTTTCAGTTGATTGTTTCTTCATTTCTTTCTTTGTCATTTGAGTTTGCTACTTGTTTTTGTTTGCTTCATTACCCATCAAGGTCTTGCTAGATTCTAATTCTTTGGATCTCTTTTGGGTTGCTTCATCATCTTTCTCAATATCTGCCTTCTCTAAGTTTTCTATGGAGGTAATCTCATCCCCTAGCTGCTTACACAACCTTATTCTTTCTTCTATCAGTCTTCTACCTGCAATACTCTCAGATTGCTAAGAGTTATCATTTTCTTTTATTGTAGCTTTCACGAAAGTGATATTCTTGTTATCTTCAACCTTGGAATTACTGTTTTCTCCTTCATAGCCTATCCCGATAATTATAAGAGGAGATCTTTGATAATTTAGTATTTTGTCCAACTATTTAGAGCTTTTCATCCGTGGAGTATTCATAAGTAATTCCCTTTGGGCCTTTTCTAACTTATTTCTCAGGCATACTACTTCTTCTTCCAAATTCTCTTGCTCCTGATTTTTATATTTTATTTTCTTTATCAAAATGTCTTCCACCTTCTTAGCTTCTTCAAGTTCTACTTTCAACTAAATGAGGTTTTCCGAAACTGGCTCTTCCTTTACATAATTTAGGAGAATGTCTTTCTGTTTTCTGCACTTGAGTTTAAGTTTGTTTATTTCCTCCAGGGCACTAATTAGCTCCCCCTCAAGGTCTACCTCACCTTCTTCCTCATCTTCCATAGTGTATCCTTCAAGCTCTTCCTTGGCCATCAACACAAATTTAGAGGTTCCTTCTTCATTTGAGGATTCATCTGAGCTTTCAAATGCATTGCTATCTTACTCAGCATAAAATTATTTTCTATTAAATCTCTTCCCTTGCTCTCAGTTATTTATTTTGGTTTTCTCTGTCTCTTGTGGCTAGTTCTCTGCTCTCTTGTGGGGACATTTTGAAGCATAGTGCCCCAATCTTCCACAATTAAAGAACTTAAATGGAGATTTACCTTTGTAATTACATGTACCTCTATCCAATATTCTGACGAATTTAGCCTCTTCTTCATCTAAGCATGAGCATGTATCTTCCTTCTCTTTTATGCACTCATCTTCCTTAAAGGCTACCTCCCTCACATTTGACTTCGCCTTTGGAAGTCTCATCTCATAAGCTATCCATTTTCCAAGTAATTAGTTCATGGTCAAGGTTTCCCAATTTTTTGTTTCTTCTATGGAAGAAACCTTAGGGCTAAACTTGGATGGTAAATATCTCAATATATTTTTCACTATCATACCTTCCTTAATGGTTTCTCCTATAGCTATCATGTTATTCACAACTTCTGCAACCTTTAAGAAGAAACTGGCTACATCTTCATCTTCATTCATTTTTAAATTTTCAAACTAAGTTCTATAAACTTGTAGTTTTGCCAAAAAAATTGCAGTTCTATAAACAAAAGATTCCCCATGGGGAAAGCCAATGAATTTAACCACCATAACACCAAATTTCCTGCCAACACAAGCACCATGCACCATCATTGCCTTGTGGGCTAACTAAAATCCTTAGGAATCCCTTGTAGTAGCATAAAGGAGATTAACTTACATTCACATCGTAGTGTTCTTGCTTGCCTTTCAAAATTACTACAGGCATGAAAGGTAACCTTTCATTTTTTATTGGGCACTCAAGACTATTTGTGTAGCCTTATGGGAAAATATGCCTACCTTCAATGTTGGCTTGAATTGCTTGAAGTTGATGTGATATGTTTCTATGAGTAAGATAGAAAGTGTATCACAGAACTCTAGTCACGGTGCATGGCACCCGACCCACAAATTTCATAAGTTGGAAAAGATGGTTTGAGTTTGTGATTGAATCTGCAAGGAAGAATTATTGGTAACATCTATTGTGCAAGGGAAGTGTAAGATAACATTTAGCAGTTTTCCAGAGACAAAAAAATCTACACATATTAAATGTCAAGAGTTGTTGAGTTCAGTGATCCAGGGTTGTTCATCTTAGAGAATGGCAGAATTCCAAGAATATAGGACTAAGGAGACTCATCCACAAAAAATCTTGGTTTCCATAAGAGTTGTTTGAATGCGTCTACCTTTCATAAAATTCACAAGCATGGGTTGAAATACCCAAATTCGTTTGTCTAGACCTTG
The DNA here is from genome assembly GCA_034641835.2 of Pinus albicaulis. Lineage (NCBI taxonomy): Eukaryota > Viridiplantae > Streptophyta > Pinopsida > Pinales > Pinaceae > Pinus > Pinus albicaulis. The sequence goes on along the minus strand of CM076575.1, from coordinate 7,187,976 downwards.
CATGCAGGATTTCTTTTAATTTTCCCATTCTTTTCATTAATATAACACATAATTTAATTAATATAACATAGACATTATATAAAAATATTATAAAAATCAATATAAAATATTATTAAAATAAAATCAATATATAGTTTTAACCAGAGACAAAGGCTGGAAATTTTTTTTACGGTCATTACTTATGATTTGCAGGTGGAATTAAAAACAGAAGAATACAACAATTTATAGTCATTACTTATGATTTGCAGGCATAATTAAAAGTGGAAGAATACCTGGAACCGAGACAAGGGGATGAGATCGAGCACGCCAAGGAGGAAGAGAAGAAGACGAGGAGACGAGGACGAGCACGCCGAGGACGTAGATAAAACCCCAGGAATCCTGTAAAAAACATTGCAAAAAACTGAAATTAGAATAAAAGACTCAGAAAAAAACATAAAAAAACTGAAAAACAATTCAAACACCGAAAAACATACCTCTTAGCGCTCTCTAATGGTCACTACCAAATACACACCTCCTAGCACTCTCCAACAGTCATGCAACAAAAAAATTGTTGGAAATATTCTATCGGTCTGAGGGCCGCTATATTTATAAGAAAAAATTTCATCTGAACTTTTAACGTTGGTTTTTCTTCCTCAACCCAAAAATATGGTTACCGTTGTCGTCAATGTAAACGACGGAATAAGTTCAATTAACGGCAAAAAACGTTCAGCCGAATTAATTTCAAAAGTTCGGCACGTTTCTCACGAAAGTGTAACCCATCTTCATGCATTCACCCAAAGGTATTAAAAAGAAGATTTAACAGCAAGAATTTGAAATGTAAAGGTATCTTTAATAGGCAATCTATTAAATGGATGAAGTTCAAAATAAAATCTAAAGAGAGGTATATGGTGGTGAATTAATTAGTTGGGAAAGTGGTAATTATTTTCATAAAGGGTGATATATTTTTATCTTCACATAAGGGTATCATTATTTAATATGCACATATTAAGAATTTATGAAGGTTCGGATTATTTACTTCAAGAAGGAAGAATTTATTTAAAGACTAAATTTAAAGACAAGGTTGTGTTGTAAAGGGGATACTTTGAGATATTGAAAGCTTCGAAGTTGACATCATCTTTCATTGAGCTTTGAAGTTTAATTTGGTTAACTTTAAGTTATAGAATTTATGAATATAAAAACAAGAAAAGAAAAGAGCATTATGGTTAGAAAATCTCATATAGTTAGACGGACTATTTGAGGTCACAAGTTCAAATCCATATCTTTGGTAATTTTATTTTAACAAAAGAAGATAAATTTTGGAGGTTGTGAAATGTTTATTGGAGGTTGTGACATTTTTTTTGGACAAGAAAAGGACAACATAATTTTGGAGTCCATGGGTTGGAAATCTTGAGCATGTCACTATTTTCGGTAGTAGTCGACACCCCTTTTGATCCAGGTGGATATTGGTGGCCACCCGCCTATTCCACCTGGGGCCCCACCATTGTCTCTTTCAGTTTTTTCATAACTTACTATTTTTAGCAGTTTTTCGGGTCCTGAACTTCCAGAGCCAACGGAGATAGTATGCCGAAGTTACGTCCCCGGGAAGTTGAAACACCAATTTACCCAAACGGGGCCCATAATTTTGGCGCTTCATCTCATAGGGTTAGGTTTTTGTCCGTTTAGAGTTCTCCATTGTTTCTCGATAATAAATAGGCCCTCGAGCCTCATTGTAACACAGTTCAGAGGTCTGTAGCTACCACATCTCTTCTCATAGATTCTCTACGAGCACCCTAGCTATTTTATTTCCATCATGTTTGTAAGCATATTTCTGTTATTTGATATTAATGAAATAAAGCCTTATTTCTGTTTTATTTCTATGTTTATGGTTATTTTTGTATTCTGTTGTGTCCCTGCATAAATCCGGATCAGTGGTATCAGAGCGGCCTGCTTTTTCTCGATCCTTCTTTGCATGTCCCCAACGAGGTCGAGATATAGGGATTTAGGGCTCGATCTGGTGGAACCTTTGCAAGATTAGCCTCGAAATCCCCGACAGACGCCCAAGGGGGATGAAAAGAAAGATGAGAGAGCAGGAGATCCTATCAAAATATTGCTTGAGGAGGCCCTAAAAAAAAGGAACGTGATGATGGATAACTTTGCCCAGATCCTTCAACGACTACCCACCAGCGATGCATCTGCATCCAGCAGCCACTCTGGAGGCGCGACTCCCTTTAAGGTACAAGTAAACTTTGACATTCCCATATTTGAGGGTCAAATAGATGCAGATGTCATAGATATATGGTTGAATCTATTAGAAGGATATTTCTCGGTTCATGACTTTTCTGACCGGGAGAAGATTATTTTTTCACTCCTCAAAGCTACCCCCCATGTCAAGGACTGGTGGGAAACCTACTGTGAGAAAAAGGACAAGATAGAACCCTCTCTGTTCTCATCCGTACCCACTTGGAATTCTTTATGAGATTCCATCAAGGAACAATGCTATCCCGTGGGGAGCTATGAGGAAAATTACATACAATGGACAATGCTGCGGCAACAAAGGGATCAAGATGTGCATGAGCTAACAAATCTATTCCATACCCTAGGCACAAAGTTGGGTATCAAATATTCAGAGAAAAATTTGGTGCTAAAGTATCGTAGTTGTCTGCACAGATACATTCAAGAGGAAATGGAGTTCCTTGACATCTCATTGCTTGGTACGACATATAGGTATTCTTGAGTCCCGAATTTGCCTCTTTTCCATATACTTTTCCATATCTTTTTCACTCACCTAAACCTCCAAAATTGTCAATATCATGTGCAAAAGGGTATCTAACATGGTTTTTAATTATGTTTTTGTGTTTTCTATTTGATTTAGATTTTGTTCATACAACTGCGGAAACTTGTCACTTTCCGCAGCTGCTGCAACTTTCCGCAGCTATTTTGTGGAAATCGATGTTACAGGTGTCTACGAAGGAAACGAGCCACATGGGCAGGCTAGGAATGACAAGGACATGGTTCGTGTCCTATTGGTCCAAGTAAATTCGTCAAAGAAAGCCGCGGTCAAAGCCATCCACGTGGAAGTCAACTATGGAGTTCTATGTCGGCTGGACTCTGTTTCGTGGCATAAACATCCATACGGCCGTTTCCAAGCTTGCGGAGGTTAATTGACATCTGTGCAAAGTTCTGGAGTTGAATTCAAGCGCCCACCTTCCATGGATCCGTTTTCCAACATGGCCATACTCCTATATCCGTGGCCTTAGTGGTCTACGTGCTGGCTGCTATCATAAACTTCAGGAGACAGTTACATTTTATTGTTTTATAAAGAGCGTTTGCATACGCACGTAGAGTTAGTTGTTAGTTGATCATAGTTGTTGAGTTGTTAATTGATAGTTGATGTGCGTACTCTGTTATGTAGTGATTACGCTGCCTTGAGCCGTAATACTACCAGTCTGTAATGAACTGCTTCTTAATGTGAAAAGACTCTGTTTTCAATTTAATTCGTGTTGAGGATCGTACCAGAGCTGTGTAGAGGGCCCCTACTCAGCCGAGGTTCTGTGTATTAATGTATATATATTTCATTTCATTTCTTTTAAAAGTCATTGTATCTCAATCCATTACATGTTCATATTTCATAGTTGCTTCATTTCTGTTCATACATTTCTATAATTTCCATTGCATTCTTGTCTTTCATGTTTTTATGATTGTTAAATCACTGATCATTTTTCTTGTGCAGGTTTTAGGTAGACAGCCCGGGGCATTTTCATAGTATTTTAGCTAATGATATGAGACTGACATTATTCTGCTGCTAGTTTCCTTTTCATAGCATTTGTTTAACTTCAGTCTTGCTTTGTACATTTCAGTTTTGTTTATCTCATTCAGTAGTTAAATTTAAATATATTAAGCTACTCATAGTGTCTTCGGTTACCTCCGAAAGCCACAGCTGGACTGATGGTGAGGGGCTGCATGATGAAATGTGTAGTTTAGTATTAGTTTCTTTTCTGTAAAATTAGATATATTAAGCTGCTCATAGTGTCTTCGGTTACCTCCGAAAGCCACAGCTGGACTGATGGTGAGGGGCTGCATGATGAAATGTGCAGTTTAGTATTAGTTTCATTTCTGCAAATTTAGATATATTAAATCATGCATGACATCTTCAGTTGCCTCCGAAAGCCACAACTGGACTGATGGCGAGGGATTGAATTATGTGTGTATGGTTTAGTATTAGTTTACTTTCTGCAAATTAAATAATCAGTTACACAAGTTGTTTATGATTACTTCCGCAAGTCATAGCTGGTCTAATCATGAAGGGTCAGAAAATGAATTGATGTAATCTGATTTAGATTTATTTCATTGCAATTTTGAATTTCCATAAGCGTAGTTTCTTTTGTGTTCAGTTGGCAGCAAGAACAGTTTAGTTTTCATATTCACTAGTTTCTTGTTTTGATTCATTAGATTAACAGAACTTTCCATTTCAGCAGTTTACTTTCTTTTGTCATTGTAATTTCAATTTGCTTTTAAAGTTTCGAGATTGGTAAATCATTATAGGGGATATCACTTCCTTGAATAAATATAACCAAGCTTGTTTTTCACTTTAGAATTTCCATTTTACCTTAGAAAGACCACAAACGACAAAAAGTTAAGAAAGAGGTTATCTTGCACATATAGTGCGCCGCACTTCATCAGCTTACGATTCCCGAATTGACAATTAAATGCAGCAATTTAGGACACACTAAATTGACCAAACAGGTATGCTGCCAGGATTGAGCAGAAATTCAAACAGAAGAAGCGACACTGTAGATCTATGAATAAAAAGCAAGGGAAAGGTGCCCCCAAACTGTAGAACAAAGGACAAAGCCAAAGCATGGCGGCCCAAGAAAACCTGCCAAAGACACAAGCAAAGGAAAACACCGCGAAGCGAAAGAAGGACACAGGAAAGTGGTGTGAGTTCCATAAGAGCTCCACTCATAACACAAGTGAGTGTCAGGCTAAGCAGTCGTTGGTGGCCGAGATGAGGGCTTCTGAATTAGATGCATGCTCTGAATCTAAATCAGAAACTGACAAGGTGAATGACAAGGGGAAGCAGATTATTGATGTGGAGCCCAATGCCACTATTGCCACTACAAAGATCCAAAAGGAGGAACCAGAAGATCAAGAGGAGGCAGATCATCTCTTCCACTCCCAGATTTGGGTAAAGGGTTCCCTGCTACGGTTCATTTTTGACAATGGGAGCCAAAAGAACCTCATTTCAGCAGATGTCGTGAAGCGGGGCTTGTCGACCACAACGCACCCACAACCATACACCATCTGGTGGCTTCACCAAGGGCGGGATCTCCGCGTCAGCCAGCAATGCCACCTTCCCTATAGCATCAAGCCCTTCATGGATGTGGTATTGTGTGACATTGATCCTATTGATGTTTCTGATGTATTATTTGGCCAACCATAATTGTGGAAGTGATATTCTGTGTATGAGTCCTGGGCTTGTGCTGTTATTGTTACTTTGGGAAATAAATTGTACAGGATACCAGAGGTACCCCCGCCTCCCACTATCTCTTTGGTTACTACAAAAAAATGCAGTAAGCTCATTTCCCAAACCAGGAAATTTGTTTTCCTAATGATCTGCCCCCAGGGAAAGAAGAATATTGTGGCCATGACCTCCATACATGGCTCCTCTGCACGACAAAAACAAATGGACAAGGTTGTGGAGGAGTATGGGGACATCTTCACCTCACCCACAGGGGTGCCTCTACACTGTCAGGTCAAGCACCGCATTGAACTGACCCCAGGTGCGCCGCTACCCAATGGACCGATATATAGGCGCTCTGTTCTGGAGAATGATGAAATCAAGAGGTAGATTCAAGAGCTACTATAGAAAGGTCACATTCGGCCAAGTTCATCACCCTGTGGGAGCCCGATCATGTTGGTAAAGAAGAAGGATGGGACTTGGAGGCTCTGTATTGATTATCGGGTGTTGAACAAGATCACTATCTGGAATAGGTACCCTATCCCACGGATTGATGACCTTCTGGACCAACTCAAAGGGGCAGAATATTTCAGCAAATCGACTTGAAGTCTGGGTATCACCAAGTACCAATAAAACCCTCTGATGTGTGGAAGATTGCCTTCAAAGCCAAGGAGGGCCTTTTCGAATTCCTCATCATGCCTTTCGGATTAAAAAATGCTCCTGCAACCTTCATGGGGTTGATGGATAACAACTTGCGTCCATTCACCAACTCATTTGTAGTGGTATACTTGGATGACATTTTGATCTTCAACCAGACTTGGGAAGAGCACCTCCACCACATCCAAGAAGTCTTCCAAATACTGCGACAACACAAGTTGTGTGCCAATTTGGAGAAGTGCACTTTTGGCATGACCCAGGTTCAATATCTGGGATACATTATTGATGAAATGGGGGTGCATGTGGATCCAGCCAAGATTTAAGTCATTCAGGATTGGACAGCCCCAACCACCCAACAGAGCTTCACAGCTTTCTAGGTCTTGCTAATTTCTACCGCAGGTTCGTGTTGGGGTTCTCTCATATCACTTGGCCCTTGAGTCAAGTCACCAAGGGAGGAGCGAAAGCAAAATTATGTTGGTCGGAATCTCAATAGAAGGCATTCATAGAATTGAAACATCGCCTCCGTTCTGCCCCAGTGATCACATTACCAGACTTGCAACAACCATTTGAGATCGAGACAAATGCATCTAACTATGCTATTGGTAGTTCTTACTCAACAAGGGCATCCATTGGCATATCATAGTGAGACATTGTCCAACACAGTTCGAAAGTATCCCACTTATGACAAAGAAATTTATTCCATTGTGTAGGCTTGTCGAAAATGGAAGCATTACATTTTGGGAAAGGAGAAAATCATCCACACAGACCATCGACCCTTGCAGTTCATATAGACACAAGGGAACTTGCAGAACGATCGCCATCAGAAGTGGTCCACATATTTGTAGCAATTTCATTTGAACATCAAGTACAAGAAGGGTAGCACCAATAATGTTAAAAACTGCCTCAGCCAACCACCGATCATGGCCATAACCACTGTTCTCAACTCTTGTGGGCATGAGACTTCTGATTGGTCACTTCTCTACAAGAGCGATCCAGAATTAAGCTACACATACAATGTAAAAATTTGCTAAATAATGAATATTTATCCACTGAGATTATCCTGGTCACACACTAATTCGAATTCATGCATAACACATAACCTCTTCTACAATTGATCATCAATTTGCGAAAATAGAAACAGTCGCATGTGCACATAAAAACAATATGTAATGGGGAAAGCTTATAGCTGAAAACCCCCATCTATTTTTTATATTATAATAGAATATAACATGTAACAATCTCAGTACAATAATCCTCACAAGTACTCAGTACTGTCTCCAAAAGTTACACACAAACTAGCTCAGTTTTGAACAAGTCACAGGTTCAAAACTCATCCACTATTTGCCTGCCTCTATTGCGCAATCCAAGTTGGTGTAATGAGAGATCCAAGTTCGAATCTCTTTGGCTTCAACTATGAAATCCTCATGGGCAATCTCCTCCAATGCTTGTGCAAATATCATGCACAACTAATGTCGCAACTAATAGCAAACTCACCCTTTCATCTACCTCTTCCACTGGTCTTCACTGAACTGTCCATGCATTGTAGTAAACTGATGTGTTCTTGTGAGCTGAAGAATATTAGCCACCAGTGAATTAAATAATATTTAATTCACTCCACTCATCTCTTATGTGTTATCTAGTTATTAAACTAAATACAACTAGTTCAACTAAGTTAACCCGAACACAACTCCACCAACTGTCTCATCAACTCCACCAAACTTCGACACTTGAGTTCTAACTGAACTCAACCATGCATGAGCTCACCAAACCCCTAGGAATAGTGTAATTCCTTCTATCAGGTGCATGGGTCACATCCGTAGCTCCAACTGAAGTGCTGCAAGAGAATAAACTGAATTTTATAGTCCAAATATTATTAAGGGTTAATAATATTTGACTGACCTATTTTTAGACAAGCAATCTAAAAATAGACTTCGACCTGTATGTCTAAAAATAGAGGTCCATCTATTTTTACCAACTCGACCAATCATCCAAGAATAGCATACTGCAACTCCTAGACCATGTTCCATATGTCTAAAAATAGACATAGTCTAAAAATAGACTTTTGCCAAAAATAGCCTGCGGGCCCACTTAGTGAAGGCGACTCTTTTCACTAAGCTCATCATCTTGTTGAATCTCAACACCCCCTCTCAACAAGATAATGATTATCTTTCACCCTGATCCTGCCTCTCTGGTATTAGAATTTTCTCCTGGTGAGTGCCTTCGTCAGAATATCTGCATCCTGATCCTCCGTAGGAATGTACTAAAGCAACATGATCTTCCAATGCACACAATCTCCGATATGATGATACCGAATATCAATATGTTTAGATCTATCATGAAACACAAGATTAACCGAGAGTTTAATGCAACTCTGATTATCACAATGTATCACAAGAGGCTCCAAGTGCGACCCGAAACAATCCTGTGGGACGAGGATCTTCCTCATCCAAAGAGCCGCCCAAGCTTGTCAGCTTGCGACTCGGCCTCTCGCCGGACCGAGTGCCACGGATCTCTCGCTTCCCCGCTGTACCAGAAACCGCTCGTCGACCCGATACTAAAAAGTCCTCCAGATGTGCTCTTTCGTCCGTTGGGCTCCCCGCCCAATCTACATCGCGAGGCCGCTAAGCTTCTCGCTCCATCCTCCCGTCCGTACCATAGACCCATATCCCGATGTGCCACTAAGATAACGCAATACATGCTTGCCCTCGCCTTCCAAGAGCTTGGTAGGCTTAACCATAGCTTGCGAAAGCTGGTTAACAAGATAGCATATATCGGTCATTGACTAGACACATAAGCAACCCCACCAACTCGTCGACAGACAAGGCATCCACTACCTCTGTTGAAGTAGCATCCTCCTTCCTCCAACCACCAGGAAGAGGAGTGTCAACAGGCTTGCAGCCATGCATGTTGAACCTCTCCAGTATCTCCCGGGCATACTTACCCTGAGAAACAAACAGTCCACCACTGCGCTGCCAAATATCCAATCCCAGGAAATAATGAAGGAGGTCCAAGTCCTTCATCTCAAACTCTCTAGCAAGATCCTCCTTGCATGAAAGTATCAACATCTCATCACCTGTCAAAATCAGATCATCTACATACAGTACAATGATCAGAAACTTCCCCTCCACCACAATCTAGTACAGGTTAGGATCCGCCTCACTCTTGGAGAATCCAAGTCCGGTGAAATAACTGTCTATCCGTGTGTACCAAGCACGAGGTGCTTGCTTCAACCCGTACAATGCTCTCTTGAGTCGGCAAACATGCGACTCACTGCTGAAGATCTTGAAACCTTCAGGCTGCTCTATGTACACCTCCTCCTCAATGACTCCGTTGAGGAACGCAGTCTTCACATCCATCTGATGGATGTGCCATCCCATCTGCGCTGAGAGAGCTAGGATTGTCCGTATGGAAGAGTACCTTGCGACAGGTGCAAAGGTCTCCTCATAATCGATCCCCTCGATCTGTGAGAAGCCACGGGTGACAAATCTCGCCTTGTACTTCTCCACACTCCTGTCAGCCGCCTGCTTCACTTTGTAGATCCATCGCGAACCCACCATTGATTTCCCCTCCGGTCTTGGGACAATCTCCCATGCACTGTTTCTGACGATCGAATCATATTCTTCGATCATGGCATCTACCCATGCGGGTTCCTCCACAGCTTCCTCAAAAGAGGATGGTTCCGTCACAACACATTGACTCACAAGAGCCATGTATCCAGTGTACCGATCTGGTGACTGCCTCTGTCTGCGCTGTGCTGTAGGTGGTCCTACAACCTTCTCTGCATCTCGAGCCAGTCGCTCAGCTTCTGTAGTGCGCTTGCGCCCTCTGATGGTTGGCGCTGCATGAGTGGTCTCTTCCACCTCATGAACTTCCTCTTGTGGCTGATCCACATCTGGAAGCTCCTCCTTAGGAACTAATAGCTCCTCATCTGCATGCAAGTGTGGCTCCCTCTCAAGCGAACACTACATGGCTTTCTCCTCCTGAAATTTGATATCCCGTCGCACAACAGTCTTGCGACTGTCTGGAAAATACACACGATAGTTGTGGGGTGTATCAGTGTACCCCACAAATATTCCAACCTCTGCGGTCGGATCCAACTTCTTTCTGGCGTCCTTCATCACATGCATGTAGACAGGTGAGCCAAATATCCTCAGATGAGAAATGTCAGGCCTCTTTCCAAAAAATTCCTCCTCCGGTGTACTCATGCCAAGTATCTTGTGAGGACAACGGTTCTGCACATACACTGCAGTATTGCATGCCTCAGCCCACAAGTGAAGGGGTAGGCCCTGATCATGCAACATCGCCCATGCAGCACCCACGATCGTTCTGTTCTTCCGCTCAGCAACCCCGTTCTGCTGTGGGTTATGGGGTGCAATGAGCTCTCTCTGAATCCCTTCTGCGCTGCAAAAGTCCTTGAATTCAGTAGAGATGAATTCACCACCATTTTCACTCCTAAGAGCCTTCACATGCTTCCCCGATTCCTTCTCAACCAGCGCCTTGAATTCACAGAACTTTGAATATGTCTCGCTCTTCTTCTGCATGAAGAAGATCCAACACTTCCGAGAGAAATCATCCACAAAGATCACATAGTACTTGTGATTTGCTGTCGAAGCTACTGAGAAAGGACCACACACGTCTGTGTGAACTCTCTCAAGGATCGTCGTGGCGCGACTATCCTTCTCGTGAAAGGTGGCTTTCACATATTTTCCCAAGGTACACCCCTTGCACTGATCTGACTGCGCAAGAGTGCCCTTAGGAAGCCCAATAGAAATCTGCTGCAGTATCTTCAAAGCGCCATGGTGAAGGTGGCCCAATCTCCTGTGCCACAGCTCGCCTTCATCATCCCAGCTCACCACTTCTCCCGCCTTGCATGCCATTGCTGCACAGCCATCTACTTGCAACTGATAAAGGTTCTTGACTCGAACCCCTATCTTCCGGGTCTCTCCAGTTGTCTTACTGCGCAGGAAAGCCTTTCCTTCGCTGAAGACCACATCATACCCCTTGTCTTCCAACATCACCACAGAGATCAGATTCTTCATCAATCGTGGAACATGCAATACTTCCTTCAATACGAAGGGTTTACCAGACTCCCTCTCAAAGGAAATGGTACCGATACCGGTCGCACTGTATCTACCATCATCGCCCATCTCGATGTGCACTCCAAGATATTTTTCCTCCAGATCTGAAAACAGATCTCGATCTCCTGTCATGTGAAATGACGCACCACTGTCCAAGAACCATACTGATCCCATCACACTTGAAACCAAGCATGCGATCAGTGAAAAATCCAGTTCGAATTGAGAAGCCAATGCCTCTCCCGCTGCAGATCCAGCAGCCTTCTTATTTTTCTTCTTCCGCGGACAATTTGTGGCATAGTGTCCGTGCTGGTGACAGTGAAAACACTTCACCTTGGACATGTCTTGCTTCTTGCCTTTCGCACCAGACTGAGAAGCTTTCTTGCTCTTCCCCTTCTTTTCTTTGGCAGCCAAAGCGCAATTTTCTTCATCAGATACCTTTGATGAAGATCCGTCCCTGGTAGTCCACCTTATCTCCTCTTGCATGAGATCCGCCCAAAGTCGCTCCCATCCCGGAAACTTCTCCCGACCATTGACAGAGTCCTGATAGGAATGCCAACTCTTCGGAAGACCAAGGAGAGCCAGGTCCACCAAGTCCTCATCATCGACAGTCACCCCCACACTTCCCAGCTCATCTCTACATTGAGTGAACTTCGTGAGGTACTTGGCGATACTGTTGCCTTTCTCCATCTTAATGTTTCTGAGTTTATCCTTGAGCACCAACTTCCTCTGGTCGCTCTTGCTCTGGAATAGATCTGTCAATGCTTTCCACATCAAGTATGGAGAAGCTTTTCCATGCAGGCTGGATACAATGTGATCCTTCACGCCCTCCAACAGAATCCTTCGACATTTCGCCATCTTCTTTTGCCAAGCCTCAACTTCAGCAGGATCAATAGGCTTTTGGACATCCATATCTACGAACTCCTTCAGCCCATTATCTTCTAAAACCACCTCCATCCGATCTTTCCATGCAACATAATTCGAATTGCCTTCAAGGGAATATTCGAGTCGCAAACCGTTGAAAGACATTTGAACTCCGGCACCAAGAAAACAATCTGCTGCAAAATTCGAATTCCAAACTCAAAAACTCAACTGCTTCTGGATCTGTGAGAACAAATTATTTCTAGCACAGAGATCGACTGTAAGGGCATTTACTGGATATATCACCTTTCATAGAAAGGATGGATCCAGAGGCTACCTGGCCCGATACAGACTCTGTCTACCGAAATAAAATTGTAATCACTGTAATAGATCCCGATGATCAATTCGCTTTGATACCATGTAGAAATTTGCTGAATAATGAAGATTTATCCACTGAGATTATCCTGGTCACACACTAATTCGAATTCATGCATAACACATAACCTCTTCTACAATTGATCATCAATTTGCGAAAATAGAAACAGTCGCATGCGCACATAAACACAATATGTAATGGGGAAAGCTTATAGCTGAAAACCCCCAACTATTTTGTATATTATAATAGAAGAGAACATGTAACAATATCAGTACAATACTCCTCACAAGTACTCAGTAATGTCTCCAAAAGTTACACACAAACTAGCTCAGTTTTGAGCAAGTCACAGGTTCAAAACTCATCCACTATTTGTCTGCCTCTATTGCGCAATCCAAGTTGGTGTAATGAGAGATCCAAGTTCGAATCTCCTTGGCTTCAACTGCACAATCCTCATGGACAATCTCCTCCAATGCTTGTGCAAATCTCATGCACAACTAATGTCGCAACTAATAGCAAACTCACCCTTTCATCTACCTCTTCCACTGGTCTTCACTGAACTGTCCATGCACTGTAGTAAAATGATGTGTTCTTGAGTTGAATAATGAGTTAATAATTAGTGAATTAAATAATATTTAATTCACTCCACTCATCTCTAGTGTATTAACTAGTTAAACTAAATACAACTAGTTCAACTAAGTTAAACAGAACACAGCTCCACCAACTGTCTCATCAACTCCACCAAACTCTTCCACTTGAGTTCTAACTGAATTCAACCATGCATGAGCTCACCAAACCCCTAGGAATAGCGTAATTCCTTCTGTCAGGTGCATGGGCCACATCCATAGCTCCAACTGAAGTGCTGCAAGAGGATAAACTGAAGTTTATAGTCCAAATATTATTAAGGGATAATAATATTTGACTGACCTATTTTTAGACAGGCAGTCTAAAAATAGACTTCGACCTGTATGTCTAAAAATAGAGGTCCATCTATTTTTACCAACTCGACCAATCATCCAAGAATAGCATACTGCAACTGCTAGACCATGCTCCATATGTCTAAAAATAGACATAGTCTAACCTACCGGGCCTCACCCATATGAATGAGTGAGAGACTCCGTCGATGGCGGCCTTGACAGTCGAGCGTGCTTACGCACCCTCACCCATATGATGGATGAGCGACTCTGTCCCTTCGAATACCAAAAATGCAGCCATTCATGATGCGCAAGTAGGCTCGACCAACGATGCTCTTTAAGGCTCGACTACTATTTACCCACCCACCCCAATCCCCGAGGGGAGAGGATAATAAATAAAGAAAAGGGGATAACCTTGTTCGAGCCGGCCGAAGGTGTACTTCCTTAAAGATTGTTTCCATAAATCCAATCTGTCCCGGCAGGAGGGCCTCAGATATCGAGGGGGAGCAAAAAACGGGCTTTGCTCCCCTTTCCAATATAATAAATAGGGGTTGAAGTTCAGACCGCTCACAGTAGTAGTACCAATAGAGAAGATCATGAAAGAGGCGATAAGAGCGGTACCCGAATCCATTTACGATATCGAGTTTCCGGACACATCGCACTTCCGCCCGGGTCGAGGCTGCCACTCGGCCCTAATACGGATGAGAAAAGAGTGGAGAACCTCGTTTCAAGTAATCTTGGAATTCGGCATAATAAAGTGTTTCCACACCATCGACCGACATCGACTCATCTCAATCTTGAAGGAAGAGATCGACGATCCCAAGTTATTTCGCCTCACCCATAAACTGTTTTTCGCCGGACGACTTGTAGGAGGTGAGAAAGGTGGTCGCCCTTCCTACTATGGGGTGGTCCCACACAGTGTACTACTATCGGCCCTACTAGGCAACATCCACCCACACAAGATCGATCAGGAGATAGAGAGGATCCGACAGAAGCACGAAATTCCGATTGTTCAGATAATCAAATTGGTTCTATTAGAAACAGGTCGTATTGATGACCAAGAAAAATCTGGGGAAGAGGCAAGCTTAAACTCTCCCCCAGTGCCAGTGGGAGGAGACAACAGAGCCATCGTTGTGGGGGGGGTAAGAAGCATCCAACGCGAAGCGGCGTTTTATTCCCTTGTTTTTTCGTGGCACACCCCCCCCACAAGCACCCCCCGACGAAGGGGGGACCAGAAAACGCCTTTAGTTTCCCCCCCTTCCCTTGCCGCCTTCTTGAACAAGCCCTCGAGCCCCCTTTGCGCCGCCTTCCTCATTCGTGAAGGAGCCGCCGGGTTGACCCCGAAACGAATAAAGGAAGGTGTAGAACGCCCCTTCTATAATAATAATAATAATGGGGTAGCGTTCTCCATGACAAACCCTATTAGGTGTTGCAGAAGAAGGGGCCTGCTGATAGAGCTGGGCGGGGAGCTAGTTATCGTCGGGTTGGAAAGACGCCTAGCCCGTAAGCAGGGGCTATCCCCTGTTCACCTCGATGACCTATACTTAATTAGGATTTGTCACACGCGATATGCAGATGACTTACCACTGGGAATCGTGGGTACCGTAGAGCTCATAAGAGGAATCCAGAAACGTATCACCCACTTCCTACAATCCGGCCTGAACCTTGAGGTACGCTCTGCAGGATCAACTTACATAGCTGCACGTAGTACGGTAGAATCCCCCGGTACGGTCATTCGGGAAGTCCCTTCGAGGGCGACTCCCATACAATTATTGCGAGAGATGGAGAAGCGTTGGAGAGCAAAGCACCGTATCCATATCACAGCTTCCCACCTACGCTCCGCCATCCATTCCAAGTTAGAGGACCTAGGGAGGAGTATCTCGATCCAAAAACTGACGAAGGGGATGGAAACAGGGAGTCTACAGGACGCGGTTCAACTAGCGGAGACTCTTGGAACAGCTGGAGTAATAAGTCCCCGAGTGAGCGTGGGCGTATTATGGGAGACCATCAAGCACATCCGGCGAAGATTAGGGGAAATATCGTGCCAGAGCAACGTGCCATCAGACGTTCAACAGGTAGTCTCACGATCAGGCAAATCATTGAGCGTCTGGGAGTTGTCATTGTATACTCCCAGAGAAGCGCTGGGGGGTCGAGAGGCGAGGGAAGGAGGGGGACACTGGAAACAGACGGGATCTTTTAGCATCAAATTACCCATACAGATAAAAGCGCCTGTGAGAAAGATACTCCAAAGGCTTCGGGATCGAGGTATCATTAGCCGGAGAAGACCCTGGCCGACCCATGTGGCCTTCTTGATGAACGTCAGTGACGAAGACATCGTAAATCGGTTCGCGGGCGTCGCGATAAGTCCCCTGTCCCACCATAGGTGCTGCGACAACCTCTATCAAGTCCGAACGATTGTCGACTACCAGATCCGCCGGTCCGCTATATCCACCCCTGCCCACAAGCACAAATCCTCGGCGCGGAAGATAATCCCAAAGTACTCCAAAGACTCACACATAGTAAATAAAGAAGGTGGTAAGACCCTTGCTGAGTTCCCCAACAGCATAGAGCTTAGGAAGCTTGGACCAGAGTCATTCCTTACAAGTCAAGATCTGAACAACGAGGAGCACGCGTACAATACCTTATATCAGGTGTACATACGAGATGTACGAAGCGTGATCCGTCGGTCTGAACCGTTGTTGCGGGGGGGGGGTGTGGGGAGGAGGGCGGCCCCACCCACCCTTAGATAGAGCATGCAGATGCGCCATGTTGGCCTTTTGGATTCCTTCGGTAACCCCGCCCGGAGGAAGGAGCTATCAATAAATGAGGGTACGCACGCATCCGACGCAAGGTTATTACTTACCTGAGTTAGAAGGTAAGTACCTTCCGTCCGTGCGAGGACGGGTTCGAGGACCTAGATGTTGCGTCGAAGGGATACTCAATATTCCCGGGACGGAGCCGTATGACGCGAGAGTGTCACGTACGGTTCCTTTGAGAAGGGTGTGATACCACCACCTATCAGGCCCGACGAGCGGTCCACGGAGCTGCATCCCCACTCACCCAGTCTATGTACATTGCTCCTTCCAGGAGGTCGGCCGCCTATCCCAGATCTTCCCATTTTCAAGAAGATCCCGGGCTCGATCTGGTTTAGTATAAAGGTGATTTTCTCCCCGTTCTTATATATATGGGTCCGTGCAGCATTTCCACGATATCGTCATGATCAATTAATGGGACCTGGCCGGAAGGTCTTCTTGCCTCTATCATTAGCTTGGGTAGTATCTGTTTCTGGTGTTCCAGTCACCTTTCAATGGCTCCCCCAATGAAAGGAAAGTGTCTGAAGAAGCGGGCTACTCCCCGAAAATGCCCGCCCGTAGGTTCCAGTGTTGTCGGGGCAAACTCGCTCGTTCTGCCTGCTATCGTGATCCTGTTTTTAGATCCAGTAATCGAAGTTCCCCGCCCGCTTCGCTCGGGCTATCCTTTCGCCTCCTTATCGCCATGCCAGTGAACAAGCCTCAAAGTAAGTCCGATAATGAATAGGATTGGCATCTGGATATTAATTCTCAGATGTATCCGTAAGGTTCTCCCGCGAGGGGAATAAATAGAAGTGTCCTGTGCCGGCCTTCCTTAGTGAGTTCGGGGTCAACCCGCGGTCTAAAGTATAGAACAGAATCTCTCTTGATGTTCCACTGAGCTAACGGGCGGTTGGTCCTTATTGGTTTGTTTTATTAGGGGGGCCTTTTGATTGATTGGTTCTGATTGGTCTTGCAGCATTGGTTGGTTTAACCCAATTTAGTAAGGTAAGAATGATTTTACTCATATACCCGCAGGGACCCGTACACCATAAGGTTATACCTTAAAAGCCCAATCAGGAAGGAGGGCTCACCCTAATCAAGTGGGGTGAGGAAGGAACTACTTTTCCGCATCGGAAAAGGGTGCGTAAGCACGCTCGATTGTTAAAGAGAGGGATGCGTAAGCATGACTCGACCATCGACCCACCCAATAAGCAATCAAGGAAGGCATGACTCGACTAACAGGAGAGGATGCTACAGCATGGCTCTCAATTTAGGGAGAGGTGCCGTAAGGCCGCTCGACCGGTAGGGAGAGGCCCGGTAGGGTGAGGTAACGAACTCTCGACACAAGGCCCGTTAGGGACTCAGCCGAGGTTACGAGGTTGAGGCCGCCATCGACTCACTCATTCATATGGGTGAGGAATACTAAGTGTGTTACATATGACGAATAAGAGAGAGGTTTATTAGTATGGGTTTCATTCTATGCTTGTCATACTTATTGCACCAATGCTTAGTTAAGCTTAAGCTGATCTAAAACATAATATGAGCAAGTGATTAGAGCTATTACACTCTCACTATAAGGGTCATATATTATGTAGAATACTTGTACTGTCACTATCGAGCTTACTTAGCTAGTAAGAAATACTGCTCTTAATTATGGATATACTGTAACTCCATATCATAAGCTGAGTTTTATTAGAGTCATAGTGATAGTTTAGCTTATGGAATGATGAAACAAGGAAGCTTCAATATGCTGATATCACTCATATACTAAGAGTCTATAGCATTTACATTACCTAAGCTGTTATGGACACTGAACAGCTTGGCACTAATACAGAGATTATGGAAATGCTTATGCCGAGCTTTAAGATATTGTATATGACTAAGCTTTACTAAGGATCTGTTCTGATTACTTATATAGAACTCATGCTAGCTGCTGTTATATCTGACCCGTTATGAATACGTAATCTATCTCTGCTTAATTATGGAGAATACTAAGCTATGAAACTAGTTATAAGTAAGATCTAATCACTTATGCAGGTAACCAATAGAAAGAGTGGTTAAACAATGGTCATCAGACTAATAAGCTTAGTACTAGTAACATAACTTGAATAATGCTTGTATCTATGGGAATCATAGTCATCAACACGCTGAACTTGGAACCTGAGCCTGTTCATCACACGTCAAATCAGTCACCTATTAGATTATGGCAAGCTTTGTAGTAGTGATATACTAGTATTCCAATCACCTCTAATACTAGTAGAGTTACTATTCATATGAAATCTAAATGGTAATCATAGTGTAAGAGTATACCCATAAGTAATGATTATAATCTTGTACCTAAGCTTAGCTGTAATAGAGAGGCAGTGATTACGTGCTCATCAGCGTAGAGCTAATAGAGTTCGTTAGGGTAAATACACTATACTGGCGGGATGTTGTGACATAAGCAAGCTGATCCTTATATGTAAGCATTGGTGTTTCTATTAGTAATAACCAACCACATTGGACCTTATCGATATGTGCTTATAATCCCATATGTAACCTTATATTGTATGTACAAGCTGATTACCATGCCATGTTCTTTAGCTGAACCAAGCTTTAAGCGTTATTGGAATACGACATGTGACCTTATTTTCCTAATTAGGGATAGTTTCTTATGTGATTACAGCGGGTATTGGTACTCTCCATACTTGATCTCTATACTCTAATAGGGAGTTTTCTCAGTACTAATAGCTAAGACATGAATATGCTTGACCTTATAAGCATGTTGAACCTTATAACCTATGTTTCCCTATACTTTACTGTTACCTACTTATAGAGCTTAACCTGTACAAGATATGCGTAATTAGCTGAATAGGGTTCATTAACCATAAGTAATATCGTAATAAATACCTATCATATTGAGTGCTTAAGGTGTAATAAACAACCCTTTGTCTCGTATCCAGCTACCTGTTTTCACTTTACTCATATTGATTCATACACGAAATCAAGTCCTGGTACTCGGTAAATGGTTGAATATGTAGTAAGTAAATACCATATCACATATCACTCATTATTAGAATACATGGACTCTTACCACCTAAGCATAACCCTATTCATTACATGTTAGCAGTGTAGTCAAATACCCATTGGTTGTATTACTCTAATATACCATTGTTCTAGTAGTAGTTAGAGATTCATGAATGAACAAGCTGCATACCCAATGCAGATATGTGAATACAAGGAATCGATTACACTACCTACTACAGAATGGGGGTAAAAGAGCTTCCATAAGTATCATAAGCCTAATAAAAGCACTATGTTCAAATTCCATATAGAGAAGCTATGCCTATTCAACTTAACAAGAGCTTAGCTAAGAAGAGTGTGTTCAAGCTATTATGGAAATCAAGCATGTTCTAATCATAGTAATACATGTATAATAAGGAGCTTTGATCTTACTAATACTAAGTACAGGTAATATTAGTAATAAACAGGTTAGAATCCTGGATCAATACAGCTTCATTATGCTTATTCACAGCACTAGTAGTAAAGTGATTGCATTCTCAATACGTATCACAGCAATGGTTTCCACTTAGATAATAGATGTTTACCTAATAGACTCTCCATATTGAGCTTAAGCTAATATGATGTTATTCTATTACGTAGATTACCTAATCAACTCGATTGAATTACTATAACAAAGAGCTCTAGTTGAACCAATGGAATCAGTAGTAGTTATATAATGACGAACGTGTTTACCTTATTAGTAATCTACAACCTACCAGTAGAGCTTATATCATAACAAGTAAGCATCATTCTAGTAAGAGCTTACTAACCATTACTATAAGCTAATCATTAGGGGAAGAACACAGCTTACTAGGGTGTAATCAATGGTTCAAAGCTTACATACTTTCCCATATATGTTACATATAACCTTTGTACTGATCTGTAAACATGCTCTATCTATATTACTCTTATTGAATAGAGATGGTTTGATTACTGTGATTAGATTGAGTACTAGTAGAGATTATACAATAGGCTTAAGTACCATTGCTTATGAGAGCTTCATAATACTTGTACAGGTTTGATATGTTACAACGAGTAAGCTAGCTTTGTATGAGTATCACATCATGTAAGTATTCAATCACCTGTATTATGGAAGATACGCTATTATGTTACCTTTATGACTGATATGCTTTATATTTCTATACTAGTTACAGTAAAGTAATGGTGATTAGACTCTATCCATATGTGTGAAAGGATATGATAGATATTCTCTGTACAGCTTAGTGATTACAGAGATAATAAGAGCAAGTTCTATGAATGAAAGCAGTCATGTTTATTACTTTACTAGGAACAAGCCCATGTGTAATACTAGATACCACCATAAGTATTCAGTGAATACAGCTAATCTAGTAAGCATGATTAGTCATATGTGATTACGATATGCATTTACTTGCTCTTACTTATGTATTAAGTTAGATAGATACTATAACTAATCCCTATAATATCCCGGGGAATAAGCAGAGTTATACATAAGATATAAAACCAATCATAGTACGAGTCATTGATTCCTATAATGGTAATCATACTAGTATAGTTACTCGTAAGCTTACTTGATATGCAAATCCAAGAGATCATGAAATACGGTGATTACTCCATAAACAAAAAGCATGTATTGATTACTAGTAGTAACAGTGTTATGTACAGAGCTATGACCATTTGTTGTGATTACTAGCTTATTACGAACTAGACCATTATCGTAATTATTGAATACAACTGAATTACTAGTGTAACAGAGTAATAAAGCTTTATTTCCATTCAGCTTATCTAAAGCTTACCTATATTGTATAAGGTGTGTTAGCTACTATGAAGCATCATGTGTTTACAAAAAGGTACCTATCTTTCCCAGGAATCGAACCTGCTAGATCTGTAATCAGACCACTGTAATTGAACTAGTGTGAAAAGAGTACTTTCCCTAATAAAGCTAGATCGAATATGAGCACTATCATAGCTTAATCAACAAGCTTATTGAATTGACATAACACGACTGTAATAGTACTAATGATAACGGAGCTATAGAAGCTGGTATTGCTTATTACACTAAAAAAGAGGTGCTATAAGTGATATCGTAATTAATGATCACCTGTTCATGGGTTTCATAGGAGATACAAGACCATATCTCTAGTGCTTGTGTTACCATATTCACCATAAGTAATGACGTAATCTCCCTAATTACATTACGTTTAAGCTGTGATTACTTAAGCTTGATTACACTCTATATTATGAATATGGTTGTTCTAATTCCATTGAGTGAAACAAGGGTGTAGTTATATTAACCTATGTATAAGCATCAAGGTTATAATTCCATCTTCATTCTACTTAAGCTTATTGGAATTACCGTAAGCTCCTTGCCCGATGGACAAGCCGGCTTCGCCCTTACCCTGCTCATTCAGCCTATTATCAAACCATACTCTATATACCTTATCCTACGGGGCCAGGATCAATCCGGGCTAGCTCTCTCAAGACCATTCCCAACCCCGAGCTACCCATGAACGTAAGACCCGCTTGTTTTTACTCCAGAACCGCAGGGTGAGGGTGAGCTTGCCGAACTCTCGACTAAAGGCCCGAAAGGGTGAGGTAACGAACTCTCGACACAAGGCCGCCATCGATTTATCTCTCTATTTCCTAAAATAGAGGTCCAGAGGAACGGAGTCACTCACTATTCATATAGTGAGGGTGAGGTAACGTGGGAGGAGACGAGCAACTCTCTTTGGGGGAGGGGCCCCAAAAGCCGCCATCAACTTGAAGAACTAAAAGAAGAGGGACTCGACCGAGGTTACGAGGTCGAGGGACTCGGCCGAGGTTACGAGGTCGAGGAGAGGTAGCGTTCAGCGGGCTCGCCCGACCCAAGGAGGGCGAGGCCCGGAGGGACGAGTCACTCACTATTCATATGGTGAGGATTTATCGCTCACCTTCCCCAAAGAAGTGAGGGCTTCCCGCCGAGGTTACGAGGTCGAGGTAGCGAACTCGAAGAACTAAAAGGAGAGGCAGCCTTTTTTTGTCGAACCAACTCGCTATTGAGTTAGTTTTGTAGGTCGAACAAACAACTAGCATGTATAGGTAGGCCCCAAACTTACCCATGAAGCGTTTACTTTATGTCCGTCTTGGGGTCCGTCCCGCCCAAACCCACCTCGCCCATTTAGAGTGTATGGGGGTCGCGTATAATTCAACCCCATGAATCGCTTATTGGATTTCGTGTGAGGCAACGGAGAGCTTAGAGGGAGATAAAACATTCATCGAACCAACGCTCTCAAATACGACAATTAGAGTTGGATCATATTACATGCCGAAGCTATTTATGGTCTTGCTTCCTTTGGTGCCGGTCCTCGATCAACAACTAGTTATCTCGGCAAAAAAGACAGATAATACCGGTGGCACTTAAGCGTCTTGGGTGGGTCCCGGGCGCCTCCGCAAGGTTTTTACCCGTACGAAAGAGATGTCACTATCAACTCGCTTTCGAATCTTAAGCGTAAGAGGCTTATCTTATATGAACTTTCAATTCAACCTCAACAAATCGCACTGTGCCTAGCTATTGATTCCGTTGACCAAGATGCTCCGCCGAGCCCCGTGATTAAGTGGATTCAAGAACCGTTGACTCTCTTAATTATGAAATAGATTATGCATAGGGTGAGGTAGCAAGCAGCCGGCTCGCCCGACCCAAGGAGGGCGAGGCCCGAGGACCCGAGTCACTCACTATTCATATGGTGAGGGATTTATCGCTCACCTTCCCAAAGAAGTGAGGGACTCTACGAGGTTACGAGGTCGAGGTAGCGAACTCGAAGAACTAAAAAGAGAGGTAACTTCAACATAAAGGCAATGTGGTGGGTGGTTGACCTAGGTCCGGTACCAACAGGACTAGTTGAAGATTATACAGATGTGCCTGCTGCAACTCGCAGATTAAGCGTTGATCTCGCAGATTATTCAAATCCGACTAAGCATCGTAGTAGATCTAGCACCAGCGTATCCGTAGAATATCCAATCGTGATATCCATAAGCAAGGGTACTGCCAAAGACCACCTATAGCGCTGGCCACAAGAGACTAAGCAAACTTTTAAGAGCGCTGGATAACCACCAAGAGGTAGCATAAGTATGAGCAAACTCTATACCTGCATTCATATCCCGCACCAACAACAACCTGGTTTAAGTATACCCACCGCATAAGCATATACATTAGCAGTAACCAGCTGTTTACCTTGTTTAACCAAATTTCTGACCTGAAGAAGGTTTAAGCAGTGAACCAAATAGCCGGCATAGGTAGCGTAGGCATAATAAGCTAGGGCTAAGGCAATAGAGCCGCTTGTTTTTCCAGTAGTAGAGGTGGTTGAAGTCGATCCAGAATGCCAGGAGTAGCTTCAGTGTAGGCGTCTCGTCCCTAAGATCCAGAGCTAGTTTACTTCGTTGCTCAACAAGCAAAAGCAGCATCATCAAAGGAAGGAGCAGATCCAAACAGCATATCCCGTTATAAACCCCAAAGCATAGGTGGTTTATATAATATATATAAGCAAAATAGCAGGTACTATTTTAGCAAAGGTGGACGAGCAGCGCATGTGAATTGCTCTCCTCCGATGAGTAATAAATGACTCGGTGGTTAGTAGCATGCGAGTGAACCGGTGTAATGGGTGAATCCCGGGTGATTGCAAGTGGAGAAGCGGTGGGCGACGTGCTTCTTATTCTCGATGGATTGGACCTAGATGGGTGGTATCAACATGGGTGTGTCCGCATTTAGAGAAATCCAAACTTTCTCGATTTGCCGCTACGTGGATGGATACCAGCGCATTAATAGCGCGTGGATGAGCAAACCGTAGGTGACCCAAATAGCGGTAGTAATGGGTAAATCGTGGTGATTGGATCGCAATTTACGTTGATTGTTCGAGAAATTGGTTCCACGATGAATTGGTTCCAAGACATGCATGGATGAGCCCTCGCGCATAGAGATGAATCATCGATTGAACCGGTATAGCCGTTTAGCATTATTTGCATCGCAGACGGCTAATATCGGATGGATGAGCAATAGCGTGTGGTTGGAGCAATCGGCAAGTAAGCAATTGGTGAGCAAATACCGTGGGTCAACCGGTACGCATGAATCGGGTTTGACTCGATGGATAGCATCATCCGCATGGGTAGTTGGTTTATATCTTGACACCTTAAAGCGCATCCTTTCGCAAGACCTACTAGCCGATTCGATACCACCTCAATCGTCGTTCGGTAACAATCTCTCCCGCTTCCGCGCCCAAACAACAACCGCTAGCGAGGGCCTACGGCGCACGAGGTCGCTCCGCGCCTTATAAGCCCAACCTAGCGAGGATCCGCCTAATAGCAAGACGAGAGGTCCGATAACTATTTACTCTCCCCTCACCATCTAGGGAATAGACCTATATTCTTCTTCTCGCTCTCGCTCGCTACACACTCGCATAGTTAACCACTCCGTTAAAAGAATAACTAGACCTTTTCCCTATACCCACTTGCCTTTAAATGGAGGTACAACTATTCCCCTCTTCTCAGATGGGATCGACAACTCGTACTTAGTAATGGATGTATTGTTTCAGAGCGTTAATACTTTGTAAGAAGGAGGCATGCTATCCACCTATCGACTTTACTTCACCAACTTAGGAGATGGAGGGAAGAGTCCTATCTCCGTCCTTCTCATAAGTCACCGTAAATAATCAACGTAGGGGAGGCCGGCATCCTAGTAATGAACCCTTTACCTTATTATCGCTTTCATCCTAGGAGATAGAGAGTGATCTCTACCCATTTCATCGATGAAGCCGGGAAGATGAAAGTAGGCATGTCATGCTATTCACCCTTTATACTCCTATCTTATTATTACCGAGGTTTACCATACGACCTATCCACCGAAGACCTACACCCGTAGCCTTTTACACTTGCATGAATTAATCGCTTAGCTTAGTCGCTAGCATCGCTATTTCACTTATTTTAGAAGGAACAAACATGATGGATTGATCCCTACCTTAGACCTAGACCCATCGTCTCATTTATATGCCATATGCCTTCTCTCTTGTACCTGACGTGGGATTTACCTTTTTATCCTTACTTCTCTACTATCGCCCTTTCACCCTAGAGAGAGATGGAGTGCCGCCCCCGCTATTGCCGGCCGTGAAAGCCAGGATTACAAGGAGGAGCCATAATTTGGCAAGAGGCTAGATTCAAACAAGCCGACCAAGTGAGTGCGGAAATGAAATAATGACGACAAGGAATAATTTATAAATGAATTTGATTGTGGTGCCGCCGACCGTACCTGAGCCTACGCGAGCGGGGAGGTGATCCTTAGCACCCATTCCACAAACTCACACATTGCAAACATGTTAACGCCTTACCCCCTGCATGACGAGAGGAGAAGGACCCATTCAATACATACCCGAGATAAGAGTTAGTTACCCATATTCCTACAAAGTACTTCGATACGGAATAAATTGAATGTTCCTACCTCGGGACGGATGCATGGATTGATGCATGGAATGACGATGCATTATATATACGTTAATTCACAAGAAAGAGGGTCATACGCTAGTCATTCAGAGCCGATCGTAGACAGAGGGCATCGCCCGGATTATTCGATACCGATTGCTTGGGTTCTTTGCCTTGGTTATTTCATGCCGATTACCTTGGTTATTCCCATGGGTTGGGTTTCGTCGATTAGCCGAGCATAGTCAAGAGCCGGGGCATGCATACCGGGTCTCTCAATAGCCGATCATTGGAAGCCGAGCATTGCCGGGCTTGGATAGGGCCGAATGACCGGAGTGATCCGTATGCCGGCCGGAAGGACAGCTATTGGCTTGCCGTAGTACAAGCCCAAGGTTACCATTTAAATGAAAGAAAGACAAACAAAAATAGCATCTATCCCGCCTTCCAACCGAAGGATAGCGTACCGGCTCGCCGGTTCATCGTAGAGGGAGGGTGGGTATTTTCGTAAGGACTCTCAAGTAGGAAGGGGCACACCTCCACTCAAGAAGGGGTACTATAGTTAGATCTCGTCCGTTCCTCCTCTTTCAAGCTTCGTAATAAATAAAGGCTTTCTCCTTCTATCCCGCCCGCCCATCTCGCTACGCGTATATTCCCGTTACGCGCCGCTCCCCGCTAACTCAGGAGGAATAACTCGGAAGAGGACTTGAAATGAATACTAACGGCTCGTTAGCTAACTAAGGGGGGCATAAAGAGACACTCGCCTACCGCTAACTCAAGGTGGATCGATAGCGCGAGGATCTAAAAAAACCGTACGTAGAAAGCGCACGGGGTTCTTAAACCCGATGCACCCAACAAGCTCGGCCAATCGGATATACCAATTCAAGTCCTTCCCCACCTCGCAGCAAAAAAAGGGTGGATAACCACAAGTATTTTCCATTTACCCAGGCATTCGACGAATAAGCATGCAGCTCGCGAACATGTTGATATCGGACCTCGCTAGGTGTGTCTCGTGACCCGCTCTCGAAGAATAGTAGGCATTATCATACGGTTCACTATCGAGATGTGGGAATTGGGTCGCGGAAGGAAAGTATCTTATAGTAGGGCGGTTCTTTTCCGGCTTGTATGATATAACGTGGCTTGGGGAGAAGCATGGGAGTGACTTACGAAAGGGTACGTATTCATTCCTCCGAAGATGAGCGTGTCATTTATGTGCTCTATTTATGAGGTTGTCGAGGGATAGGAGTAATGGTATCATTTCTACCCACACCCCGAAATCTTCTCTCGTTTAACAAGTGTGCGCGCATCAAATTACTACCTATCTCGTCTCGCCCACACCTCCCCGAGACAATCTCCTTGTCGTTTGGGGAAGCTTTTACTTTAGAAGAAAGAAATCGGAAGGATGTCTTTGTCTCTCTCTCCCTCTATTATGTTCCACTTCGCTAACGAACTAAGCCGTCGATAGGTATGATCGGGATGTGGGCCTCGCTCGCCGAACCCGTGTATGCCTCGCCGAGAGGTCCCCGCTCGCTCGACCCGCCTTTCCCATGACCGAGGGAGGCACGCGCATACCCATAACTCCGCTACGCCTAGGTATATCTGGTACCATCGATTCATTCATGCGCATACCAAAGGCGAAGCTACATGCGGGAAAGGCTTGGTTACTCTCCGCTACGGGACTTGCAATGGATATATCTTTATTTCCATCTCGCTTACGCGAAAGGCTTGTATCCATGCCCCCGTGTTTAAAGGGTACCGTGCCACTCCAATCGGTGGCCGCCCGCAAGTCGAAGGTGGGTGTACCATCGTCTCTAGGGAGGGAAGGAAGGTAGTGTGGATACCATACGTAGCAATAATAATTTATATGGATAGAGAAAGAAAACCTATATATAACCGGAAGGTCAAGAAATAGAGATTCATTCCCCTTATATATGTAAGTAATGAATGACGTTACGCGCTTCTCATTACCTCTTTACGTATAGATCTCTATTTCACTCACGTAAAGTAAGAGGTACCCATCCTTACCTTCAATCGCCAAGGGAATGGCTCGTGTAAGGTAAGGGCTGGGCCCGGTAGATGTACCAAGGCCAAAGATAATGGTAGAATGGGATGTCATTGACATACGATCTATCCCTTCTTTATATATGTAATTATGCAATAAGAAAAACGAATGGAAGAAGTGAGCGAAATCGATTTCTCAAAATTGCATAATTACATATATAATATATGCATTCACGCTCTATCGATCGAATAATGAATTCGATAGCATAATTAAATATCTAATATATGCACCGTGGTCCGCTTCGAGAAAGTGTCGAAATGACGCGTAGAGAGAATAAGAGCGACAATGACGTAATGACGTAGAGAATGGCGAGATCTCGCCAACCAAATAGAATCTCGTCATCTCGCTTGCATTTCTCGAATCCCAAAAGAAAAGGGTAAGTATCCACACATTTAGGAATGCTAAAGCGAACGCCGGCACGAAGATCCGATATGTCTCCCGGCATCACTTGTCAGACGGAAATATTCCGATCCCCACACGACCTCGAGCAGTGTGAAATCGTCTTACGCCATGTACCGATCTCGATCGGGAGACATGGTCGGTGTCTCGCTTCCGAGATCTGAAACTCACATGTCTCGCCGAGTAAATTTATCGCTTCATATTCGATTCGCGTCATTAGAGACGCTTTAGCAACTTAAAAAATGCATGCGCGTATTATATATGTAATTATGCTTTCGATGCTATTTATCTACCGTGTCTCCGGTTCGATCAGACGTCGGTGATATGGTGACCGCTGCTTTAACAACGGACTATGACTCTCTAACAGTACCGATGAATCTTACGGCTCTTTATCTCGGGCTCGTAATTGGTCCATAAGCTAGGACTAGTGAAACTGGATAACGAGCAACTAAGTCAATAAATACCGGAGGTGGTACTATCACCACCGGTTCTACATCCGGAGTATCCGAAACGGCTATGGAACTCGCTATTGATGATGCGATAGAATAAGCCACAGCCCCGAGTGAGATATGAAACAAATTGAGTTGATCGTGTCCGGGATGGAATGATTTCCAATCAAGGTCCACCCACTTAAGTATTAAGGTGATCGTCGTCTCATTAAGGAATTATTGAAGGCTTAAGGATGATGCCACTTCAGATTGGTCTTAAGGAAGTCGTTACTGTGGTCCAAGGTCCTTTACTATGAAGTAAGGTCTATCTAAGGATTAAGGAGGGGAAAGGTTCTTTTATGTTATGAATGCGAACACCTACCTAGCCGCCTAGTAGTACAGGTGACGCAACGCCTCTAGTGAGCCCCGACGTTGTTCGACGATAATAAAGGAGGTTCTTCCGCCGCCGTGACGATTTTACGACTACTATGGTAGGTATCCGAGTGGAGAGTGGACTCGCGAGGGGGATCTAGCCGGTGATGCCTGGCGTGCCGCCGTGCCGAAGCCCCGGCCGCATGATGTGGTTCACGGAAGGCGGCGTAGAGGGACTACTTGTGCGGTAGTTATGCCGAGGATCGGAGTGCCTAACCTATACCTTGAAACCCCGCAACCATTAGTTTTCGACCACCCACTCCGCCACTATTGGTTTCAAAGCCCCGTAACCAATAGCCGTTCAAAACACCCTTACCCACACTTAAATTCTTCAAGAATCAAAGGCGATAATTTCTAGACTATTATCCCTCCATACCTGAATGTACCTTTGCTTGCCCAGAGTCGCTTTTGCATAAGTACTCGGTCCGTGAGCATCGTTGAACATAGCTTCCCTTCTTTTCGTAATAAGGCCTCCACTTCGTTCATCCATGGCACATAAGATGTTCTCCACTACGTTCATCCAGCTCCCCTCTAGTTCACTTCCCCGACTTCGTTCCCTCTCCCGTGTTGCCGGCAGCCGCTCGCAGCTTGAAATCGATCGATCAAAGCATAGACCCAACCGCCGCAGACTCAATTCAACATATCCGCCCGCTCCAACTGATCCCGTGAGTTCGAAGATTGATTGATTGCCTCATTATTATCCTCCATCATAGAAAAAATTAGATTCAAAATGAAGAAATCAAGGCTCATCTTCATTAT
Organism: Pinus albicaulis; assembly: GCA_034641835.2. Classification (NCBI taxonomy): domain Eukaryota; kingdom Viridiplantae; phylum Streptophyta; class Pinopsida; order Pinales; family Pinaceae; genus Pinus; species Pinus albicaulis. The sequence goes on along the minus strand of CM076575.1, from coordinate 7,158,328 downwards.
AAAACACTTGCTCGGCTCCGTCGTTTCATTTCTTAATTTCTAATAGCCTTAAATTCCTTTTTTCATTTATCACTGTGTGGTTCGTAATCTCTACTATTATAATAAGGGAGAGTATGAATAGGGTTTAAACCTTCTACTTACCGGGTAACTCGAATCTCCCGCCTTTCGGCCGATCATTTGTCGTTAGAACAACCATTTTGTCATTCACTTCATCCGGTAAGCCTAAGTGAAAAGCTCTAATCTACTACTTATACCCGTATATTATGAATTCCCTCAAAATAATAAGAAATAGGGGGATAAAAAATTCTATATAAAAGGGCTGCTCAAAGGGATAACTAACAACCGGTTCATCTCGCCAGGCTAGAGGGAGGAGCTCAAGTAGATTGACTATTTTAGAACTATATATATCTTTATAATTATTCTTATCCTTCTTATATTCTCTACTAGCTTAGGACCTTACCTCCAATAAATGATGCCCTCTCTAATTCATTATGAGCGGTTACCTAATAAACCATACCTAAAAGGAAGGAACTCACTTACTCTCTCTTGCATCCATCCATCAAGGAACAGAGACAAGAGCAGCCTCCTTAGATCAAACCTTCCTTCCTTCGCTACCACTGCTATATAGTACAAGTAGCAAATACAAAGAAAAGTCCCTCATAACATACAAAGATTAGTCCCTCATACAAGAGATAGAGCTCAGCCTTCGTAGAGAATTAGGAACTATGTCTATGTCACCACACTATATTTGTTTGTGTTGCTTATGAACATTAGCTCCTTATAATATTCTGGTTTCTAGTATTTATTTCCCTTAGTTTAGTAAAGAGGAATAGATAGGTATGTATAGTATGAAGAGTAGGAATCTAAAAGAGTAGTAGGAATTCCTGGGGATACAAGCCGTTATGCACCTTAGATTTCTCTATCGCCGCGATAAGGATATGCTTATCCTACATCCATCCAGAGTAGTTTAGGGATTCTAAAAACCTTGACATACAGATGTTTCTCTTACATGCTGCAGGGTTAGGCTTAGCTCATGTTAATAGATATCTTTAAACTCTTCCGCATTGGGTTAGGTAGTATCGCCCTCTGCTCACTCGTAATATAGCTTAGAGATTCCTTTATAGTATTATATGAAAAGAATATAGTAGAGATAGAGTCCTTATCTTTATGATTAATCACAGAATTAGGAAATCTAAAGTAGTCTCTTATTAGGAATTTAGGAATCTAATTGAGAACTCCTATAGAAAATAGTCAATCAAGTAACAAAGCAGAGGAGCTCCTTCAAGTTACTCTTCCTTATAGCACCGATAATAGCCCCTCATTATCATTATGATGCTTAAGTAAGAATTAATTATGATGCTTAGGAATAAAGATTACCTAATATCTTCCTCATTTGATTAGATCAATTTACACCTCCTTATACTTTCGCCTAAGTAGTAAATGAATATTTGTATGCCACCATATAGAATAGAGTGCTCTTCTCAATGCAACGTCAGATAATAAGGACTCGTAAATATTAGATTCTCGTGTTGCTTGATAACTCTCCTTAGCTTCTTATGATGTTTTTGGGTATTATATTAGTTTGAGTAGGAAGTATGAGGCTAGTCTTATTAGTCTTAGGAGTCCTTTTAGTATAAGGAGTCACGTATGGTTGTTAGAGTTGGTATTAGATTGACAAGTAGGAAGGAAGCTTAAAGAGTCGCAGGAAATAGAGATGTGTATCATTAATCATGTGTATTAGAAATTAGAGATTCAACCCAATTTATATATTTGTATCATAGATAATAGAGAGACTAACAGAATCTATTTAGACCATTCTTAGTAGATATTCTAATTAGTAGTCTCGTTACTTTTCATTAAGTCTTACTTAAGAAAGAGCTTGTACCAATTTCCTAAAAGAGGGCTCACCCATACTATTTAGGATTTTAGATTATGAGGAATTCAGATTATGATGTCTAGGTATAAAGAGTAGTAGTAGAAGTAGCAATATCTACAGGAATATATAACCAATCTCGCCACAACACATCTAACTCCTCGTGACTAACATACCTATAACCGAAGGAACTACAACCTCTTAGAGATCAAAGGAAGAACTCTAACTCAAAAAAGCCTTTAATTAACACACTAGCAATAATCGAATTAGATCTCTATCAAGTTTAGTATGTATGCGGAATGTAAAGTCTTGTTACCAAACAATAGGTATAGATACGTATCGTTTGAGAATAATAGTTACTCCTCCAGGTCTTGTTCACAAACTAGAGGTTATGTTCTGTCTCACTAAGGCAATCAATCCCTAGCACTAATATCCCGGGCCCACTTACTCATTTCACAGCGTTGACACGATCTCCATTTTCCGTTAGTGAATTTGTGACGAGTGAATGACATAGCCCGACAAAATTACCATCATAAAGGCCGCATTTTCACACGTGTCCTTAAAGAACTACGCGCTCCGAATATAACAACAAGGGATCTAATTGTAGCATTAATTAGCCATTGAAGTGGGAACAACGGAGGAAGGGGAGTCACAAGGAAGAAGCAACAGTGGTGTAAGGGGCCCACGAAACACGGTGTCATTTATGTTACTACTGAACCGTGATGTAGCTCCGACACTTTATGGCCTCTTATTTCACTACGTATGGTTTGATCAACATTATCGTAAGCCCGGTTTTATCACTTCCGACGGACAAACGGGTTTGATCACTTTACTTCGGTGACAAAGTCATACCTGGGCGCTGGGAATCAGACGGGAAGGAAATGAATTAATGATTGATCCTTAGTTAGTTAGTAGCAGCCGGGGAGACTCCAAGAGTTTGTCATTCCAGGACCGCACTCTACAAGATAACCAACGACGGAAGAACCTCCACATGGTGAGCCACCGTATAGGGAACTCGCCACCACTACATATGGGGCACAAACCACAACATGGGGAAGAGAGCTAAATATTGTCGTTGGATCTGACTAGCACTACATTTGTTCCTAAACTACTATTAGCGTTTAGAATTACCGCATTCGAAGCCCATAACGGGGTGGCCATTACTATAAGCACCACCCATAAATACGTTTCAGGCCCAATTCCTTCTAGTAGCGAAGGCATATCCTCCGCTCAAGATACAGCTCAAGATGAAGCAGCAAGAGCAAGTCTGTGGTACAGACGTAAGCGAAATCCATATAGAGAAGCAGATCGAGATCCAAATCCAAGAGCTAGGTGGGGTGGGCATCTCCGGTTGATACGTGACCAAAAGTCGACCGAACAAATACCCGCTGGTTATGCAGGTGGTTAAGGAGTTGGTTCACCGGTTATGTTTTGACTCCATATCAAGAATCTCGCAATTGGCTATCGACTTGGTGAGGATGCCGCTACTAGGGATCAATTGTAATTGTAACCGCGAATGGAATGGATCTGCTACCTCGTGATGCCGCCGGAGGATCTCGGGACTAGACACAGTCCCGGTCTCGATCTATGAAGTACACTAGGCGAGGTGCTACATTGGGATATCATTTGCTTCGGGTCTCAACCTTGAAAGGCATAACTGATATCGCTCATGAAGGGCATAGTCTCGATCTCAAAAAGGTGGAACTAGAACTCAACCGGATCGGCATCTTAGCGAGGTAGCGTCTGATATTCAATGAATGGTTCCTGGACCGCTTGTTATCCACCTTACTAACCTACCGTCCTATCGCCCCTAATCCGCTCGCTCTACTTACCGCCTTGGGCCTTACCACTTGCTTTCTTTCCCCTCCCCTCGTTCTCCGCCGATTTCCCGCCTATCGTCCGTTTTCTATCATAATGTGTTATCGCCGATGCCTTTCCGTGTGTGTCCTTTCCCCTTCTATTGACCAATGCGTATTCTTCCCGATCTTATCATTTCGTATTCCCCCGACCGAGACTCCGTGTGTGCTCTTTCCTTTCGACCAATCGATGTACTCCCCGTCCCTTGCCGATTCACTTTTGCTTTCTTTTCTCCATGCTTACCAATGTGTATTCACCCCATCTATGTACGCCGCCTACCAATATGTGGTTTTTACCGTGTTGGGGAGCTTCGGGATGTGCTCATTCAAAGAGGGAGTCCCTAACTTACCTTCGCTTTGTTCCATCCATCGACCCCGTACCGGCATCTCTTCCAATTCGAGTAGGCATCTCTACCAGCGGGGCCCCACCATCGCCGGGGCAGCGGGGGAAAGGCATGAGCTTCACCTAGTGTTACTTACAAGTAAGGAGTAAGAGGAAGGCCCGCGCAAAGAAACAATTCCCAGCCATAAACACAAAGCATACTCCTACAAACATACTCACTTCGTCGCGCTCGACGCCCAAAAGTCTAAAGTACGCCAGGAGGAATGATCTATATACATGAATAAAAGGGAAGAACCCACTATTAAGAGCCCGTTTCAAGTACATCCACCACATCGACCGATAGCTACTCGTTCCAATTCCACTTAATGCCCACCTAATCGGAGAGACGTAAAGATAGGACCCACTAAAGAGAGGTGAGTCATGTAAGCATTTGAACCAGGAGGAAGGCTAGTTTCGTAGCATCCGTTAAAGAAGCAATTGATTAAGTTTATCCAGATCCGGCTTGAGGCTCTTATGGGTGACCTTTCATTAGTCAATACCCCGCAACCCCCGCAAAGGTCAAGGAGGGAGAGGCTTTCTCAATAGTACAAGGTAGGAGCTCCCCGATCCACGCATGCCGAGATGTTCCCATCTTGATATCCATACGTATTATAATCGTCCCTATAATCAATCTCACAAGCAAAGAAAGCAAGCATACGAGTCCGCATACCTTCTTGTTCCACTTTCTATTCGCCCGTTACTTATCCTATCCAACGGACCTTGTAGTTAAAGCCATTGAAACCCCATTAATGAGGGCCTAATGAGTGACCGAGTAGACGTCCCCCGCAGCTACCGTATAAGGCCTTTGCACGTGGAAAAGAGACCGGCTACGCACTTAAATTACTTCGTCCAAAGCTTAACTAAGCACCCGGAATCTCTCTTCTTCCTTGCCCTCGTAAGCGCAAGACCTCCGGACCTTCTAATAAGCGCTTCTTCTTCCCCGCCTAGTTAGGAGCTACTCCGCAATAAGCAAGCAAACGGCATTAACCTCCTCCCAGAAAGTTAGGGATGGGCGATCCTCTCGTATTGGCCGGGAGTGAAGATTTGTATCGGGCTGGGGTGAGGACCTAAAGGGAGGGCAAGGAAATAGAGTTCTTTCATTTTAGCCGCCTCCCACCGGGCAAGAAAGTTTTGCCTAACTCGATCAATCCACCGATCCGGAATTCAACTAGTTCAGCAGGAGGGGCCGAGCCAATACAATATTCTAGTTATTCTAGTTTGGCCGGCTAGTTAGCCGATCGAGCTACTCGTCCTTCACCCCTTGCCTGTGCGCAAGCCCAAACGCCTAGAACCGATCACCATGCCCTCAACTAAGGAGTTATAGAGTGGGGAGGAGCGCTATACTCAACGGCATCTTATCACGCATCCGATCGTGGAGTTATAAGGATGCTAATCTTATAGGATGATCGCTCATCTCTCTCCCTCTTTGTTTGCGCTCATATACGTAAGATATGAAACCCCTGATGGGACGATGGGAGGACAACTCAAGATAGCAAGAAGGAAGGTGCCCGTTGTAGAGAAGTTAACACGGGAGGAAGGTTAGTTAGTTTGGCCACCGAGGGTGTGGTAGGAGAAAGAGTGATAACCCCAGGGAGGGATTGAAGGGATGGAGATCAATAAACGATAGGACAATCGAATATCCGAAATAATAATTGTTCTGACACCCTAGCCAGATGAGGTTGCGGTCCGAAGAACCGACATTCTTATTCGATGCAGAGCTTTTGAAACTTCCCGAGGTACACCGTGGTCAATGAGTTATGTGAGTAATTCGATATATTATATATGTAATTACGCTTTAATGTTAAGGTAAATTCTCTAATGAAATAACCAATATCTTATATATGATGCGTGGCGACCAAAAGAGATATGAAATTGGAATATTCACCGTCATCGATGAATGGAAATGGAGGTAATTTGGAATGGCAATTATGGAAATGGATAGTCGTTTTTTGGTACCTTTCCCTCGGGAAATTCCATATCTTTATATATGATGCGGTGGGTTGAATCCGAAATTGGGATATTCCCGCCCGTTTGTCCGTGAAATCGGGGTAAATTAGAGTCGCTTTTGGGTCACTTTCCCGAGAGAAATTCAATATTTCTTTATATATGTTGCGGTAGTTGCGTACTTGAAATCACCTAATGAAATCAACCGATCTCTACCCGGGCCGTTAGTGTCGGTAGTGGAGTAGCTACTCGTGCAGCCATCGCTAGATAAGCCGATGTCGTGAACCGCCGCATCGTTCTAACCTTTCCATATGAGTCAACCTCGCTCGAAGTTTATATGGTAGTGCTACCGAAAGGCAGAGCGTAAAATAAGCCGTTGATGCTTATGGATTAGTTTGGATCATGTGGTGTTCCCGGTATCTCGTACGGTAAATGGATGTCGTGTATTCTGGACATGGGGTTGGCTACTCTACCCACTAAACTTCCTTATGCTAAAATATTCATTATGACGCGACAAATGAGATTTAGTTCCACGAATACGTTTATTTAGTACGAATGCGAAGGAGGGAAATATGCCATTTGTCGCTATTCCATTCATCGGTACACGACCCTTCGTTCCGCATCAACCGCCCCCCGAAACAACCGTCGTCCCCCCATTGAAACTACACGTTAATAAATAGAGCACCCAACTATAGACATCAATGTATACAACCGGCGTACCCGTACGTCGAGATGAGCCGTAAGAGGAAAGGGGAGCCGGTAGTGTGGCATGCCTCCCTCTCCCGCATTCCTTCGTTTGATCTCCCCGCCTCGGTAGCACCATACCTCATTCGGCTAGTTCCGCCCCTTCCTCCTCGTCCGGTGGAAAGCGCCTATTCGAGTGGGTTTACAATGAAGATGTTATCGAAGTTCCGGATATGGGTGCTCTTTCAACGCCAGCCTCTCATTCTATAAGTTCCTATTTCATGGGAGATCCGCTTCACTCTCTCCCCCCATTCTCTCTTAATTCAAGGTCGCCCCTCTTATAAAAGAAAGGCTTACGCACTTCACTCGCTCCTTCCAATTATTGTCCTTTCCCGGCCAGTCAACGTACGGTTCCTTTGGTTATTGTTTATTACTTGTATTTTCTTTGTATTTTCTTATTCGCGGAAGACAGAGAAGGAACAAGAGACGAGCAAAGTAGGGGGGGGGGGAGGGAGGAACAACCGAATGAACTGGATCGACTTTTGTTGCCGGATCAATGCCGCTCCCCGGAGGCTATGGCTCTATGGTTCAAGGTAATTAGCGGGGTCACTAGGTGGGGCGTTAGGTGGGTCGGTTACCCTCTTCTATATACGTCATGATTCGTACTTAGTACTATTGGATCGACAACATAATCAATGGCTTAAACTTCTCGCTAGGTCAACTTCGATCGCCGCTCGGTGAATTTGCACCTACCTCTCGCGGGATCATTCACGATTCAAGGTCAACGACCGATGCCGGGTATCAATCTCCAACAAGGTCCTTGTATTTCTCTCGATCTCGAACTCATTCTCGGTAAACCAAAAACCGCTATTGCTTGCTTTGGCGCGGCGGGATGCTTTTATATACGTATCTACCGATGGAACCGCATATGGATCTACTACTCGCTCGCTATGATCCAGTCGTGAATTTGCACCTACCTCTAAGAAAGTAGGTAGGACCAATAAGAATGAATTTATAGAGGAGTGTCCCCGGGAGGCTCGTTCTTTTTGACTCCGACTTACCTTCTTCAAGATACCCAGAGATCCGAAGCTATCTACCGAATAGAAATGATATTTACTAAAGACTAGACTATCTATATACTATAGTTATAAAGCGAGGATCTTATATAGTAGCGCGTTGTTTCGTTGTTCATTCCCATAGAGATGTGCGTTATCCGGCTATGGTAGCACGGGGGCACTTATTAAGAAAAGATTAGGTCTAAGGGCGGCTGTAGCCGGTTCGTTGTCCGGATACAGGGGCATGTCTCTATCGTGTCTTTATTCTCTATCTACTTTCCTCTCGACTTATCCTCAGCAAGTAATTATATGTTATAAGATACTATCCGCTATACTATAACAATGTGTCTACTATATACAATATAAACATAGTAGTTCCTAGCATGCCGAGTATTATAATAGCAAGATAAGGTAAGTATCTTCGATTCCTCGCATTGATATTGATACTTTTTATAGCTTGTAACACGCATCGAAATGAGCAAACTCAACATGTAAAGCTAGCATCGTATAATAAGCTAATGTACTTTCTATTGACCAAGAGGTTACGAGAACCAAAATTTGTTAGTGATCCATCCATCGATTAATCCAACCCGTGCCACTCGAAGTAAAGCCTATCTTTGCTTCGTTCTGGAGTGGAACTGCCTCACCTTACTCCTTTTTTCCGCCTACCGGTATCATCACTACTTGGTCACAACACAACATACAAGACACAAGGATTACTTGCTTACCCAACATGGTGGCTTATCTAGATATTCTTTTTTTACCGTCCAAACAATAGAATAGCCCTGCATAACATGCTTACTTACCTTTACGTTGATTTACAATTTGAGGAACATATGCAAATGCATGCGGGCTAGACGAACCGTTATAAGCCTTGAACTCAACCTCGGTGGAGGGACTATATAGAGCCTTCAAAGGAGAGGTAGGGCTAGAGCCTAGAGCCGTAGGGAGGGAAGGGACTAGGAGCCGGGAGTGGTGGGGCTATGTGCAAAAGTGGAACGAACGGGTGCTACAATGAGGTGCCGCAATGAGGTGAGCAATACCATCTCCATTCATTGAATCACCATACGCGATAAGAGATAATGTTCACCAAGGAGACACCATACGAAGAAAGGAAGTTAAAGTTGTTACCGTATGAGCATAGCAATTTAGCCAGGAACCAGACGACGAGAGAAGAGAAGGCCTGTCGCCGTAGAGAGACAAAGTTCACCGTAAGAGATTTAGTTCACGATACCCGAGATAAGATTGAGTCCAACATCACACTGCAGGAGAGTTAGCCAAGTTGCCAACGTACAAGATAGAACAGGTAGATACGGATACCATTATTTAGGGGTACTACCAAGCTATGTACCAGGTTGTGGCACGGACACTGTGATCCCTACCGGGATCATCGATGCATATGATAATCGCTCTTGAAGTCACCAACACTACCGTGCCATGCAATCGCGGCTTCCGCATGGGAGCGTGAATGTGGAAGAGGAGGTGGAGACTCGCCGTTTGTGCCGATAGAGAGGATGGTGCAAAATGCTCTCGAGCGGTGGCCCGTGCGGAAGTGGAAACAACGAAACAACAAGGAAAGCACGCCTCGCCAAAGGGGGGTTCAAAAAGAGAAGTGTACTCGTACAAAATGAGGGGTTGTATCGTCGGTGGAGGCACTTTAGTGTATTGATCGGGGGTTTGATAGGGCGGTATAATGCAAAGGGAGAGGTCTTTATGCAAGTTGACTTGACGAACAACGTTCCGGCCGGGAGAGGAGAGAGGAAGTCGAGGGTTGTGCGTTTTGTGAACTAGGCGTTGCAGGTTAATTCATAGATTTTTCCATCTTTGTAGAGTTTATAGGTAAACGCCGTCATGTAAGGCCCGACGCCGTTGTTGATAGGGCAAACCTAAAATAAAATCGCAGTATTGAAGGGAAAAAAACCACGTATTTAAGGTCCGAGGTCTCGCGCTTCCGAGGGCAAGGACCGTGTCGCAAAATGAACTAATGGAAAAAAAGTAAATTGACACCGCGTATGGATAAGTATGTTAGGGCTATCGTGATGTATCCGTGTAACGCTTCTAAAAAGAAGGATGAGGATTAGTAGGAGTCAAGGCGCCGTACAAGGTAAAGATATATTGTAGTTGTGTTGGCTGCCATTGTAAATAATAAGTGTGGCCAATTGATCCTTGATCCGACGCTATGGGAGAAAGGACGGTTGTCGGATTATAATGCTTTCGTCATTCGTAGGTATGAGGAAACCCTCGTAGTTGTGTGGTGAAAAGGGAAGGGGTTTTTGTTTCATGCCACGCCATGCCGAGTCCGGTCTTCTATAGTTGTACTTCCTAAGCGTTTGCTTCTTAATTCATCCAAGTGAGGGCTACTGTGTCTAGGTCTTAAGGTTTATAGGTTGGTATGGTACACTAAAGTGAAAGGTAAGGCAGTAAAGTGTTCATAGCATGCCATGCGTCCCCCCTCAGCTCCTTCCCCGGCTTAATCAATTGGTTGGTAAGGGCAAGCAACTCCATCCATATCCTAGGGTGAAGGCAGTAATAAAGGTAAGGGGATAAGGGTTGGTGTGGTGGATCAATCCGGTCCTGATAAGAGATAAGAGAAGAAGGTCATGGGTAGGGCTAACTCTATTTCCTAGGGTGAAGGAAATACGAAAGTAAGGGGTTGTCTGTCATTCAGGCGCTCGTTTGTCGGCGTCGGTTCGACGGTGAACTGCTAAACGAGATGGGTGCAATGTATGTGTTGGAATGACGGTTTATCTGTCCGTGCAACGATGGGGAGTGCCAAGGGTGGTATGTCAAGCGAGGTAAAAGCTACTTGTGGGTTCACCGCCGCATTAAAACCAAGAGAAAAGGCACGAAGTATCGACCAAATCTTAGGTATAACGCCGTTAGAGTGGTCCATGATGCATCGCCTTAGAGAGCTTCACATCTCACCATACCTACCGTGCCCATTGAACCAAACCGTCCGTTTAAGGTCCATATCCATCGACCGCAACATCCCTTCCGATTCGAGAGCCGCATCCCCGCCGCCTGCAATAGTATCCGGCCTCGCGTGTTCCCCGACACGAGTAACGTACATTTGTGATTGCTCCATTCGTTCTCCCTAATGTTAGGACAACACATTATAGATGTATCATTATCTACGTATATCTCGCATGAACATCTACCACCCCTTTTCGTCCTTGGTGGCAAAGAAGAAGTGTAGGCATCTTCGCGCACCTGAATTCAATCATCAAAGCCTATAAGGTACCAATACATAACATACCCGACGTCCTCTCTCCCTATCACGCTATCACATCTAACTATCCTTCATCCCGATACGCATCATGATACCTCGTAAATCGCACTCATTCTATATAGCCCACGAAAGTGCACCTCTAGTCAATCGATCATGAAGACAACGGTGACGCCGGGATCATTAATGATGAGAACAAACACAACACCGCCGAACCATAGTGATAAAAGCCCCAAATCTCAATCATGAAAAAGCGAAGTTTCGATCAAGATATTCGAGGGAGGGTGGGTGGAGAGACGAAAGCTTGGCTGCTTTACCCCCACTCATTTCAATAAGGGAAGGGGCTCGAATCCGACGTATCCGTTATGTATAAAGGTTCCTAATGGCCTACCAAATTTATTGCCGGGCCGGGCCGAGCGGGACCCCGTCGAGATTACCGTATGGATGGTCCAAGATACCGGCTGATCGAAGAACCTCCGGCCGGCCGGCTAGATGTCCGTGTGGAGGTTATCGATCTAATCGTACGAAGGAATAATCCATATGGCGGGGTTTTAAACAAATAGATCACCGCCGTCGCTCCCTCCCTCCGATAAGACACCAGGTAAGTCTCTCCGAATATACGCTTAGGTAAACGAAGTGAACCCCTAACGACTTCGATTCTACCGATTCGGTAGCTAAGTGTATAGATAGGGAGCCTAAGCGGCGCTACCTCAGGTAGGGAGAAGTAGAAGGTCCCCAAGTGAGCGGCTACCTAAAGTAATGCCTCGCCTTCGATAACCAGGAGATAAGTGCGAGGCCCACACGACTCCACTCCACTCCACTCCACTCCACTCCATAGTACCTACCCGAGCAGCTCCGCACCGCCTTTATGGACAAAGAATGAAAGAGATAGATATAAGAGGATCGGCTAACGCCCATAAAGAAATAAAAGCGAAATTACATATATAAAGAATGACAAACAAAAGACGGGGACGTCGGGCCGAGGGAGGAAGTGGCTTATCGATAGCGGCCCTCACCATATGAATAGTGAGTACCTCCGGTCCTTTCCCTCACCATATGAATAGTGAGTCGATGGCGGCCTTATAGTCGAGAGTTCGGCAAGCTCACCCTCACCATATGAATAGTGAGCCCCCCCAACGGTCCTACCGGCCTATTGTCTGTTTCTCCGTTAGCATCATGACCGGAAGAAATGCATAATTACATATATAATGATATATATATTTGTATACGATATTACTGATCGATGATTCGAGCTACGTATCCCATACGACGCTAAAGCGTAATGACATATATTATTCTATGTCTTTTTCGTAATATCTCTCGTTAGCCATTGTAAGGAAGAAGTTCGGCAGCCCAAAACCAACAAGTGAAAAGAAGTAAGAAGTTTTCAAAGAAAGTCGTTGGTGTCGCTTTCCTTCGCATCACTCTACCCGCCCTTCGCTATAACTAGCTAAGCTCCCCCCTATCAATGAATGTCCCGCCCCTAAGTCATGAAAGTGTGCAGCCAGCCCTTACTTACTCGATATATATTAGGGCGTCTCATGCATAAACTACCGCGAACTGTGCAGATTGCTAGTGAGAGCGGTGAGCAAACCCCTTCTTTCTCTCGGGGCCTTCTTTTCGCCGCATTGACAGCTCATATACCAGGATTATAAGTATTGGGGTAGGTCTAAAGAAAGTAGGTAGAATGTTTGTTCCTCCCGTCTCCAGGCGCCGCGCACGGCTCGCTCTTGGGGAAGCTAATGAATAGGGCGTTTCATAGCTAGGTTCTAAGGTACAAGGATAAAGAAGAATCCCCAACTAATATGGGAGCGTGTGATGCGGAGTCCGGCCCCCTCTCTCCCTCAATGCTTTATAGGCCTATACATTACTTAAGTAGCTAGTGACTCACTTTACTTCCAACATTCCTCTTTACAACCGTAAATGCCGGCGTGCTGCCCAACAACTCATTTATGAGGCCAGGAATAGTACTTATAGGCATGGCATGAATAATCCCTACCTGCTTGGTCTTTGCTGCTGAAATCTTTTTTTACCCAATAAAGAGCACCTGCCATTTTTATAACGATACTCATTCATTCATCTCGCCATATGCCTTCTTGGAGGGACGACGGGATTCACCTTACCTTACTCTCTCTTCCAGTGCTGCTTCTTGCAAACCACCTACTCCGCCCGAATAACTAGATCTTAATAGCCCTATCGCACTTACCGACTGTCGTTTTAGAGGTATAGCCTATAGCCCCGGAATCATCTAATCTTCACTATAACTTTATTGAATGAACCGTTTTCGCTCCGCACCCTCTGCTTTAACTAGGAATTGGGGTTATATACAGCACTAGGATATTGACTATTGAAATGAACGATTCTTGTACCATGTATAAACCCTCTGTGTATCAAATATTACATCCTTGTTCTACTTAAAACCTTTTGATATGATTCACATCTGTATTAGAACCCATCTAACAAATAGGCCTTACTTGCTCTTTTCAGCTTCATGCATGCTACCCATAAATCAAGACCTAGACATGATGTTTCACCATCTCACTTCATTTAATTAATTGCTTAGAGGCATCTTAGAATCTATCTTATAAGGACCATCGTGATCAACCCAACTCAAGTCTCGACTGACTGCCATCGCTTAAATAGCTAGAAGCGTTCAAGCAAAGGTCTAGTATAACAGTGTAGCATGTACTTAAGTAAAGGTACATGTATGCAGAATCTAAAGGTGTGGTACCATGTAAGCACTGGCTCAAGTAAGCGATGGCGGCTCTTTAGTCGAGAGTTCGCCGGCTCACCCTCACCCGCCCGCGCTGAAAGATCACCGTCTCGCCTTCGATCAAAGCAAAAGTTCTAAAATCGAAGGTGAAAGTGGTATTCTTCATTAGTGAAAAACAAAAAATAACTTTCAACTGTGTTGAGGGTGTTCGAGTTAGCCAAGATATAAAAGCAAGTCGGCAAGGTCTCGACCGGCAGAAGGGCTGTGATCAGTCGGTTTCCGTCCCACCACGTTCCCGATAGGGAGTAGGTGGGCGTTGCACAGAAGGGCAGGCAGCTTTGAGAGAAGGTATCGATCGTATCTTCAGTGTGGATATAAATCGATCATGTGCAGTGAAATCGCTTGAGGTGAACGCCAGTCTCGCCCTTGATCATGGGGGTCTATCCTTCTCTTCCCTCTTCGACTGGGGCTATGGTCCTTATTTTCCTGAAAATCACAAGAACTTGGAATGGTTTATTCCTGGGAATGGGTGCTACCACCACCCAACGCCGGCACTACCGACTCCGCCTCCAAGAAACCACTACTACCTTACCCGTTTAATGGCAATTCCACTCAGCCCTTCGTATCCTCTCTTGATTCTCAGATCCCAACGGCTCTCCCCAGAGAACTGCTCTCTCTCATCGTCTCATAAAAAAATAGCAAGAATCTAGGGATATTTCCCTTAGCTCATTCACCGAGGTTTAGATATTATATATATACATTATGGGACTCTCTATCAACTGTGCTCCGGACTGTGCATAAAGATCAAGCCGGTTCAGTCATCGAGTCGAAGGTAAACTTCAATCGCCCTCACCCGGTGGTTCAGTAAATGGGGTCGACCGCGAACTCAGGCTACTCCGCTCTCTAGCTAGCTTTCGTCGCCAGGTGCTACTTTCTCGACTCTTTCATGCCCTGGTGAATGCGAAAGATTGGTCATTTTGCCTCTCTCTGCGACCTCGTACACCTCGTGCCGAGTCCTTCGGAGCCTCATTGTCGAGAGTTCGATAGGCTCACCGTTGGCGGCGGTTATCTTTCCAGCTGTATAGACCCGAGCACGATGAAGGAGAGACTACTATGGGAAGGTAGAGATTGGCCCTTTTACTGCGTTGGCGGCGGTTATCTTTCCACGGTGATGGGATTCGATAGAGCGTAATTACATATAATATATCTCATTAGTTCGTTTGTAATCGAAACGCGAAGCCACTTTATTACATAAGAGGCCCTGCAGCTCTCAGATCTATATTCATTTCCGCGCCCCCTCCCTCCATTTTTCCTCTATATGTTGATAGCGCGAAAAGACTGCACGATCTCGCTCGCGGAAAAGGAGAAGCCGTGAAGAGTCCACAGTATCCTTCGCGAAATCGATCGAAAGATTATGAAATAGCACGAACGAGAGTAAGTTGCCTAGCGGGGAAAAGCACCTAGACAATTCACTTGGTACAGAGAAGATCGGCACCGCAGGAGAAATCCATCGCGCGTCTACGTTCTTCACGAGGGGGTGGATCGAAGCGATTGCGAGCGAAGAATTGATTCGAAACGAAGCTACTTCACCTATGGGCATTGTGGAAAGGATCGAATATGACTCCAAATCGTCTCCTCTCGGATTGCTTTAGTACGATGGATCTCTGGGAAGCCTTGCTACGCCGCCAGAGTAGGACTGTCTTCACAACCACTCCGCGATATCCTCGAACCTCACTATGGCCACCATCGGCGAGCCTATTTTTCGTTCTCCTCCCTCTACCCGTGGGAGATAAAAGTACGTTTTCTTACCCGCCCTATCCTCTCCCGCGAGGAGCTCGCGAGAGAGGCACGCAACTTCCCCTTCCTTACGCTCTTCTGGGTTCACTGCCAAGGATAGCGGTAGTTGGGGGCGAAGCCCGCTTTCCTCGCGCGATGAGAGAAGAACTCTTTGTAAAAACAAAGTTCTCTTTGCGAGGAGTCCGAAGGTGGGGATGCGACATAGCGTTCGGAGGGCTGCAGGAGTACACTGTAAAGCGGCGCTTTCCTCGCAGAGTGATTGGCGGCAGAAAGCTTTGGGCTTCGTTGAAGGCTGCCCGAGCATAACGACAGCAAGGCCGAAGGCGGATCAAGGCCGAAAGCGTGCAAAGTCGATCGTGCACCTGTCTGTGTAGGACCCGTTGGTCTTAAGCAATGTATTTTGACATGCTGACACCCCGAATAATTAGAACTTCGATCGGATGCGGGTATCCAATCCCGCTAGTCGGGGATGCCCAGGCCGATTCCCGGGCCTTGACAAAAGAATGGCCGGCCACCCTTGCGCTCGACGTTACGGGGAGCAAAGGCCGGGCGTAGGCAGAGGATGAACCAATGTGTGTGAATGAGTGTAAGTTTCGTCTGCCGAACGCGATTGGTGCGTCACCACACTAGAGCTACTGGATTCGCCGGCAGCGTACTTAGAGAGGCCAGGGCGGTGACGATTGAGAGGTTGTCACACCGAGCATTCCTAGCCACACGGGAAGAGAGGTCAAATGGCAAGGCCATACGCTCGTGGGGCTCATCGCGGAGTATAGCTCACATCCAAACATCCGATTGGGGAACGGGGCAACGCCCATGAAGTCGAAAGTAAAGGCACGCTGTGCCGTATGCCCATGGTGAAGGATTCTTCGAAAAAGACGCGCGCCCGCCGACTCGGAGACCCGTGACCTTAGCTTAGCAACGAGAAGAGATGAGCGAGACTACCATTCTAGCTTCTTCCCCAGATGATGGGGGCGCGTTTTATAAGCCTCCTCCGTAAGTAGCAAGATAGGACAGGGACCTACGATGGCAGCCTTAGTTCATTATTCATAGTAGGGTGAGGCCGTAGGGGACTCGTGCCAGAAGTTACGACAGGTCGAGGGATTTCTCGCTCGACCGACGTGGGGAGTGGAGAGGCTTCAGCCTGCGCGGCGGCGGGTTTAGGACTTTCTCCCTAAGAGATTAGCCCTTTTACCGTTGGCGGCGGTTCTCTTTCCAAGGTATGACTCCGAGCATGAAGGTAAGACCCTTGCCCGATGCGGACAAAAGCGCGACTACGTTGATGGCGGCCCCCTGGTCGAGAGTTCGATTCCTCTCCCTATCTGTCGAGAGTTCGTCCCTCACCCTCACCCTTTCGACTTCTCATTCGCGAGAAGTACGACGGTGATTGGATTCGATAGAGCGTAATTACATATATAATAGATCTCATTGAGTACGTTACCTCACCATATGAATAGTGAGTGACTCGCGTCTTCGGGCCTTTAGTCCCAGAGTTCGGTGTGCTCACCCAGAATGCATACATTGCATATATTATATATGTAATTACTGCTTTGGCTCTATGCGTAATAAAAGATGTTAAAAATCGCTTTGAATATTGAGCAACAGAATGAATGCATAATCACATATATTTTGGTACCACTCCCTTGGGTGCCACGATAGGATAAAAGCGCTAGAGTGCAGAAACCGCTCCGAGATCAGCTGTAGATTACATATAATATATCGAATTGATGGCGGCTCCTTACTGGTCGAGCACCTTGCTGCATCATGACTCGGAAGAAATGAATTTTAGGGGAATAAATAGAAACTTACGCTCGCTATTCTCTTTGAGGGGAAGAAATATGAGGGGATAACCAACCTCCCCGGCTATTACGTGTGTGTTCAATCTGGAAAGTCTTTTGGGTCTTTAGTCAAGTGTGACCTTTTCCGCCACGTATGCCGGGACCTTTCAACTCTGTATCAACAGTAGCTCCGCCTTTCCCCTCCCGTTCGGAACCTTCCCATCCATTACGGTTCATGGTATTACGAAGGCGGTACATCTCCGTGGCTAACAACGGAGTCATGCGTCGCGGTGGATGAAGTGGTACGCCCTACCATCCGGCCTGCTCTTATGGCTTGTCTTGCGCGAACTAATGCCTGTAGGCGAGTGCAGTGAGTTAGCTTGTTACGGCACTAACTCTGGACGAAAGTGGATAGATCCAGCCAGGGAAAGTCCTTAAAAGCAGTGTGGGCACCCATTTGACCAAGGTGGTATCGCCTTTAGCTGCCTTACCTTATGAAGTCTATCTCTATTTATTTCTTTTCTGTAACTAGAGATAGATAGAATCAAGAATGAGAATGACAATCCCACTCGGTGATTCATTCATAGCTGAAAATAGATCAGATCGGTAACGCTAGATATATCATAAAAGAGTGTCTCAAGACTCCTGGTGTACACTTCTAAACATAAGTCATAGTATAATGCGCATCATGATGTTTGGTAGATAATGCATGCATCTCCCATCATGCATTTTTTGCTTCATCATGCATCGTTTCTGCCATCTCTAATGCAACATATATAAGGCATCCACATGTACGGATATCAATCCAACTCGGAGAAATAGATGCATCCACATTCTCGCAGATCATGCGGTCGCATTTCCTATCCATTCAAACATTCTCACGAGAACGCACCGCAATAGAGCGATGACAAAATATGGGGTATCAATCTCGATCCGATCAGCTTGAGTATAGGGACGTGGTCTACAGGCGCGTAGTATAACCCGATATAGGCCGAGTGTCGGACTGTGAATTCGAAAACACGGGTTCGAATCCCGTTATTCGCCGCACCCCATTGTCGACCGGGCCCTCCCCCCTATTAAATAAGTGAAAGCGATGGCCCCGCTTTTAGCAATACGTTACGCTTCCATATTTATTCCCCTCAAAAGCTAAAGCCAACGAAGATAAGTCAAATCCCTCACCATATGAATAGTGAGTCCCACCGGCCTCTCCCAGCCTCGAGAGTTCAGCTATGCTCACCCTCACCATATGAATAGTGAGTCCCCACTGAGACCTTTGGTCGAGCACTTCGTTGATGGCGGCCTCGTTAGTCGAGTCACTTAACGCACTCAGTGTTTAGTTTCTGTGATACATGTCATGGCAAGGCCCTTACACGTTATAGCCCGAATCCTACTTGAAGAGTAAGGCCCCCACGATTCTCGGGCAAAGGTATTATCGGTCTGGGTCAACCCACCCACATGAGCAAGGTCCTTTATAAACCCTCTCATTTTTTTCACTCGGTCTCTACTGGGCCCTTTCTTTCTTCCCCTCAGAGCCACAAGAGAGTTGGTCTCTTCCTGCGCGTCAACCCCTTACTAAGTAAGGTAAGGTCCTCGCGCGTATTTTGGGGAAGAAATGGCTTTCTTGCGCTAAACCGATTTAATGTCGCCGGCCTTACGAAAGATAAGGATAACCTTTCGCATACGGAAAGGGGATAACCTTCGCTATGCCTGAGGGAGACTTCCCTTCGCTATGCTCGCTCAAGCCTGCCACAAATTCCCACCTACACAAATTATGGAAAACCGGATAACGGTGTTATGTAGCAAATGTACAGAACACTTGTTAGTAAATACCGCTTGGAACGGGAGGCGGAAGGCGCGCGAGTGGAAATGGAGTGGAATCGGAGCCGAGACGCGAAAGCAATGGTCGACGTAACGAAATAGTTTATTAGGTCGATCCCTCGTGGGGGGCATGAAATGCCGACCCCGCCGATAATAGGTGGTAGCAGCACAACCCTAACCTACTAGCTCGCCTCGCGGTGCATAAGTAACTATTTCATGCAAAACCGCCCTATCTATTTTGTTACGTTATATATCCTAGCATAATGCTGACGAGGGCGGAAAAATGATTCTCCGCTAGAGAGGAGGTAGGTGGGCGCCCGGTCTACCACTAAAGATGAAGATAAAGCTCGGCATTCCGCACCCTCCCCGCTTCTTCCAACCAATATGTGTTCGCAACCCAAACAAATCTGATTTTCATCATCGTACTCCATCTTTCCCTCTTATCTCTCGACTACTTAAGATTCAACCGCATTTGTTGATTAGAAAGACCTTATCCCGAACAGAGACCCCTATCGATTGAAGGAGCATCACTCACCCTACCTATTCGTTCATCCAGGGTGGGGACGAAAAAACAGATCAAATGACGAATTAGGTGCCGAGGCAAAGCAATTACCGCCGCGCCGGGCTGTTTACATCCGCTCTTTTCGTGCGCATGTTCTCTCCATGCATGCAAAAAGTGCACCATTATTTATGCATGCGCAGCCCTCCTCGCTCGCCACATTATTGAACAAAAGAGATAATAGTGATCGGAAGATGCTTTCTCCATCTGTCGGTATTGGACAACGAAGGGAATAATCCATTTCTTATTCATCAATTTATCTCCGTGACGATCTAGGAACAAACAAATCCAGAAATTTACTTCGAATTTCGGACCTCAACATCCTCGCTCAAGCCATGGTGTTTCTCACGATCGAGTATTGGAAATGAACGGAGAAGTGGTGGGAACGTGCGTGAACCGCATGTTATTGGATCACTCCAGTCATGCCGGCACGAAAGCCGTCGACGCAGTCGGCTCCTATGCCGCTAGCTATGCCACCGCTCGGTCCCCCTGGCACGGGTGGCGCGTGCCACTTCCGTAGCGCGTCATGAGCACCTCCGGGGCAAAAGTGCGGTTGAGCGACTCGGGCGCGAACCGCCCCAAGAAAGAAGGAGAGAGGGGTTGTGAGCGTGGCCTCTGTTATCCACATTGTAGGCACGGGGAATGGGGTACGTCCCCCACCTTGGTTGGTTGGTTGTAGCCCGGCTCTGGGTTTCTCCGAACGAGCGTTGGCGGCCTCGGAGTGCCCGTCAAGGGCGCGCATACCCGGGGTGATTATCACCACCGCACCCTCACGTATCGATCATACTCGACTTGAACGATGGAACGCGCTCTGCTGCTGCCCCATCTCAATTACACTTGTTCGCTCATAGCCTACCCTAACGAACGCACTTTGAGGGACAACTCCCTGGGATACTAAGCAAACGGCGGGGGAGGATGGCACCATCGCGGAAATACCGTCTGGCGAAAACGCCGCAGCGCGGCGTGGTAGGCTGCTCGCGCACGAGAGCATAGGAAAAATCCTTTCCCCGTACGGAGCCCGTAGGGACGCGAGTCACTCACTATTCATATGGTGAGGGTGAGCTTGTCGAACTATCGAGCCTGGGCCGCCATCGATTTATTGCTCACCTTCTTCACTTAGAGGTGGGGACTCGGCCGAGGTTACGAGGTCGAGAAAGCGCCCTCTCTTTTTAGTTCTTCGAGTTCGCTACCTCGCCCTCCCTCTCGGGCTCCGGGCGAGACCGCTTATCGCTACCTCACTCCCTCCGGGTGATGGCGGCGATGGCGGCCTTATCGATCGAGCCCCCTGCCGGGTCCCTTGGGGGCTCGAGCAATAGAATCCTCTTCTTATCGGTCGAGCCCCTCTACCGGGTCCTTAGGGTCGAGCTCGCTAATGCATCCTTTGTTTGCGGGAGGAGCCGGTCCCTGGACGGTGGAAAAGAGCCGGAGGCCGGGTCATTGGAAATGGAGAGAGGCCTTCCGATCCATTTCTTTAGGGGGTGAGGGGGTGCGTAGCATGGCTCCTGACTCAACGGCCCACACCCAATAAGCAATCGAGTGAAGGCTCGAACTCTCGACTAAAAAGGAGAGGCCCTGTGGGAGTGAGTGGTGAGCTTGTCGCACTCTCGACAAAGGGAGAGGTAACGTGGGAGGAGACGAGCAACTCTCTTTTTTGGGGGAGGGGGTGAGAGGGTGAGCTTGCCGAACTCCGCGAGCAGCAAGGCCGCCATCGTATTTATCTCTCTATTTCCCTAAAAAAATAGAGGTTACGAACGATGGCGGCTCCCGACCAAAGGAGGGGAGGCCCCAAAAGATAGGGAACTTGAAGAACTAAAAGAAGAGGGACTCGACGGAGGTTACAATGAATAGATAGAGCAATGTTTACGGTACAAAGCAAAAGCACGCCAAGATTTCTGCTTCCAAGGGTTACAACAAGCACGCGCACGGGAGACAAAGGGACATTTCACCATGGCCACCCACCTACTCCTGTAGGCAAAAAATGGCGTGAGCCGCATGCGGGGATACTCGTCACGTACGGTTCTTAGGGGAAAAGACCGGCGCCCCACCCTAGGCTAGAGGCACGGAGGGAAACTAATGAAGACAAAACGTATCTTCAAGCTCTACCTTATTTTGATCGTTTAGAGTGGCGATCGCGGAGTCACTGAATGAAGTCCTCCGTTTATTTTCGAGGTGTAGGTGCTGCGCGAGACCCGCAGCCGAGGAAGAGACGCACCAAGCTGACACATAGATAGATATGGCGACGACAACAACGATGTCGTAGAAGGAGATATGGAGCCACCCTTGGCTCGCGTAGTCTACAACTACATCCTCGAGCGCGGCAAAGTGAAACGGGTATCGTGAATGTGCGAGATGCCGCTGGGAATGACTCGCGCGACGTACGTGCGTGTGGGCTGGGGCCTACCGCGTCCCCTCCCTTGTGTGTCGGAGATCTAGAGCGAGTGCACGCAGAGAGGAACGGGAACTAGGTTTATATATTCTATGGCGAAGCATCCGAGGCATAACCGCACACTCACATGATCTTTGCCGAGAGATAGGAGCATTCGGTGGAACCGGTGAACTACACTTGCTTCGACGGATAATGATGCTGGGACAGGAGGGCTCCGTGGTACTCCGCCGCCTACTCCTTCCTCTTTGGAGACCGTGTGAGACGGAGAGTGCGTGAGCGAAGGGAAGGAGGTCCTCATACGGAGTCGCACACTTGAGCAAAGGGCGGGAGACCCGCATGGGTGAATGGGTCGGTCACGTTGAACTCTCACACCTCACCCCTTGGAGATGGAGAAGAATCACCACTTACTGGGACGTGACGGAGGTATTGATTTCTTTAGTTTAAAGAAAGTTCCCGATTATTTATGTAAGAAAATAAAGGTGAAACAACTTGGGCCGGCTTCTTCCAAACCGCCGCTTCTAGTGCTACTGCGTTCCATTCATTGCTACGTACGACGACCGTAAGCGGCTTGTGGTCAGACTCGGCCCGAGTTCCACAACCGCATCTCGATGATAATATTGACAGACCTATATAAGAATCAATAATTTGAAAACAGACTGACCACTTATAAATAGGTTATACCCTTATTGAATGGAATGAAATCCCTCTACGCATCTTTATTTCTCAACTAAATAAAGAACCCTAAATCAATCCCGAAATAAATCCAGCGAGGCACCCTCAAGCAAGTGCTCTACGGCAATACAATAAAAAAGAGCTGAGCAAGCGTAATCTTAGAATGCCCACGTAGATTAATACGCCTTCCAACATTAGCACTCGTTTGTGGTAACGGCATGCATGGGGCGTGGCCTTCCTTGCATCGCGTGATCGGCGACGCTATTTTGCGCGGAAAGGTCACCGCGCGCTTCCTCGTTACTCTGAGGTATCCTTCCGCAGAGGAGGCACCCTTAACTCAATTAGTAAAGGTAGAATACGGGGGTAGAAGACTCGTGCGCCCTTCTTTCTCTTCCCTAATACATATTCCACATCTGGTAATCTATTTTCTCCTTGTCCCGTAATGCATCGGCTAGTAGAGATGGTGCGCTGCTGTAAAATAGATAGAAAAGCCACTAATCACGAGACCTGCTCTGTTCTCCCTCCAATGAGCTCGAGAGGGGGATGCATGTGAATAGCCTTAAGCCAAAAGCATCATTGTTAATTCCTTCCTACTGCTTTCTTGTGCCTTAAACTTTTTTGGTCTCTTCCTAGGCTACCTCCATAGTATAGATGCTTGGAGATGATGTCACTTAGTACACGTTTTCGCATATGCCTTTAGGGGATCCCGTCTATCACCATTTCAAAGTGTTATCCGCTCTTTCACGCGCTCCCAGGAGCTATTGGAGGATCCTGAATACACTTTTCTTTTACCGGTGTAGATGAAGCCCATCCCAATCCGGCTTGTTTAGCCGCTGATGGAAGCTTGATAGGGCCTCCGCTTACTCCTATGAATCGTCTATCTCTATGATAACCCCGTAGGTTACATCTTTATATCTCTAAGGAATCTAGTAGTTGTACTAGCCCTTGATCGAAATCTCCCTCAATGCGATGGGACCCAGATCATCCTCAATGGTTATGACTTCTCTCCTCTCACTTAGGGTGAGATGGCGTTGAATCTATATTTTCACATTCTTCCCCTTCTCCAGATGACTCGACTCTGGCATGACAGCTCACCCTCATCCGTATAATCGTGTAGGGATATGCAGCCAAACCCGTTGTGTTTATCATCCCCTTTCATTCTCGTTTCGCGGGCTTTCACGCTTTCAGCCCACTTAACTTGCCCAGGCTAGTAATGATCCGAGGACACGTTGATTGCGTCTCCGAGCACTTTCCCTGAAAGTGCATTGGGTGGCACCTCCATGATTGCATGCTACGTAGTTACGTATGATCCCAATAGCGTGATCCTGGAATACCAATATCCCGGAAAAAGCACGATTTAGTCCCACTTTTTTGGTTAGTCGAATCAATCATGAGTGCCGCATGATCCATCCGTAGTCATTAACCGTAGTTAAGAGTAAGTAGCCTTATATAGTCGATTATGAAGGGTTGGTCTCGCACAGTCGATCATTGGGATTTCAATCATTAGATCATTAGTAGGAGTCATTAGCCCACGTAACCGGCTTGGAGCTCCGTATAAGAGTAATTAGCTTTAGAAGGAATGGGTGAGGAACGACGTTAACGTACGGCCGATCGGGGGAGGTGGACATAGAATCATTAGCTTCAAATAGATTATCAGCTCCGCCTCCAACGCTACGAGACAAGCTCCCTCCGTTTCTACCGGAAGTATCTATACCCATGCGAGCCTCCTCCGGTTTCTCCTCGCCTTCGACAATTCTTTCGTGATCCAATCGCGTCATGGGCTTGATTTCCTCTTTCTGCGTTCGCTCGATGAGTCGGGGCCACAGGATGGTTAGAAGTAAAACCAAGGGAAGAAGAATAAGTAGTGGGAATCCAAAAATGAGTCTATGTGGTACGTAAGGGCCCCTGGTTGGGATGGCGTGGATGGACTAAGGAAATAAGTAGTAGGTTCGGAGATCACTTTCTTTATAATGGACTAGTGGGCACCAGCGGCTTTGGATAGGACCAATCCACCGCGAGTAAGCTCCGCTTAGTTCAGTAAATCGTAGGAGAGAGCCTTGCCTTATTTCTCGCAACGCCGTTTATTCGATCCCGTTCGTGGTTATTGGATCACGAGGGTGGTTTCATCGGAAAAGAGCTATAGGTAGTTACGACGTGCGGTAGCCTTATAGGGAGGTAGGTAGGATCCCCCACCATTTGACCGGATTCCAGCCATTAACCTTATTGTATTACAGAATTTCATCGGTGAAGCGGTAAAAGCATTCACTCTGTGCATAAAGTGACAAGCGGAATGGGACAAAATACGTACCTCATGTAGCTCTCCCACCCTTTCGTTTTTCTAGTCACAACGTTAATAATCTAGCGTTAATAAAAAGGTAAATTGAGTCACGCCCGACCCGATCCTTCCCCGATCCGAACGACCGGGATCACGAATTGCTCCAATTACAACCCTTACCGGAGTAGGATTGACCAAGATGTCGCAACAAGGTTTTATTCCCGGATACTGTCGAAGTAGAAGTGACTCGAGATGCACACGCTACGAAGTCCAAGCGGGTGAATCACGAACGCACGCTACCGGGGAAAAACATGCAACTCTACTATATACAAAATAGTTGTAGTAAAGCCGGTGTAGCTTTTTGTATTTCGTTATATTGGTTCGCAGCTGATCGATTAGTTAGGGGGGATGGGAAGAATAAGCGAGCAGCCAACCCGGCGATTTTGATCGATTACTCTGTTCCTTCTTTACCAATTCAATAGGGGTTATTTTGCTCTACTGATACAACGGCGATTTGTGGAGGAAGAATTCCCCTCCGTCGTGAGTCGAAGCACCTACCAAGACAAATATATGTATTGACCTCCGTTGGATCCCATACTCTACCTCTGTTTGCTCGCCGTCAAACGTAAAAGCTTTTATTGATAAAGAACTTGGTTGGGGGGAGAATACGACTTCCTCGCAGGTTGAGCACGAGAATACGCTCTCGCTTGGTGGAACTAAACCTTGCTCGTGAGAGAGAATACGTACTTGTCCGGTCGGCCGAAACAAATCCGTCGAATTAATAAGATTAATGAGAAAGGAGACAAAGAAAGATCCTTCACTACTGATTGGTGTAAACGGAGTTGGGATTGGTTGAGCGGCGATGGCGGCCTTTTAGTCTCTTCAAGTTGATGGCGGTGGGCTCGAGTCATGTTGTAGCATGATGGCGGCTTTTGGAGGCCGATGGCGGCCCTTCTTTGGTCGGGAGCCGCCATCGTCGTAACCTCTCCTCCCCGACCCTCGTAACCTCGGCCGAGTCCCTACGGGCCTTTTTAGTCGAGAGTTCGGTTGCCACAACCCTCACCCCCCTCCCCCAAAGAGGCTGCTGTTCCTCGACCTCGTAACCCTCGGCCGAGTCCCCTCACCTTTCTTAGGTCGGGTGAGCAATAAATCCCTCCGGCCTCACCATATGAATAGTGAGTCCCTACGCGATGACCCTCTCCTCACACGTTACACTCTCTCGACTCTCGTAACCTCGGTCGAGTCGATGGCTGACTTTTTAGTCAAGTGTGCAAATAACGCAGCTTCGGGGCTATTGGTCGAGAGTCTGGAATCTAGGCTCACCCTCACTCCCAGTAGATTGATTTGGTGGTCGTGGGAGCGTGCTGATCGAAGAGCGGCTTGGAAGGGTTAGATCGATCTATTCTTTTGGCCTTTCACGGGGGTCGGGGGGCCCCAGAGACGACAACCTCTAGACCTAGCCGACCTCTCGGCCCTCGATTCTTTAATACGATTCTTTAATACGAGACAACTACGAGTAACGCTGAGACAAGCCCCGAGTGATGAATCTCTCTTTCACCTGCGACCCTAGACCACTAGACCCTATTTTATTTCCCAATAGGATACTGATTGATTCTTTCCGCAGGAGACTTCGCTATAACCCCACCAACAGGATACTTATTTTCCCTATTTCTTCGGGTACTTAACGGCTACTTACTTAATGGCTACTCGGCTACTGACCCTGCTACTTAAGGTCTTATTACCTTAGCGTAGCGAATGCGAGAGAAGATATCTGGAGAATCAAAAAAGGCAACCCTCTACAATTGCTCTCGTTGGATGGTTCGATCGCCATGCGGGTTCTCGGTTCGAAGCACTCACGAAATCGCGGTCCCGTCCAATTGGTAGAAGTGTTGAATATTCGTTAGAGCGCTAGAAGTGGGAGTAGGTTTGACATGCTCGTAAGTAACACGCTAGAGCTAGTGCGATAATGTAACATCTTCGTATTCGTCTGAGAATAGCGCGATTTGAGGGGAAGAAAAGAAAGGGCGCATATCTTCCCGAACTAGAACGATTGAGTGGTTCTCTTTGTGAGCATCTTTTCATTTACGTTCATTTGACCAAGTGTTTCGATGTCGCTTTACCTTGACGGCCGGTGATATCTTTCGCTCTCTAAGGTGGTGTGCTCTCTGTTGTTTTCCGTAGGCTAGCGATAGTTCAATTTGGTCAACTCGGATATGACACCTGTCGAATATGAGTTAATGAGCACCGGGTAAACTATTTCGGTGTTACTACACTGTCGTCGAACCGCATTTCGATCTCGCCATCTAGAAATCTTATTAATCTATGACTAAGGATCTGGAAGCTGTGTCGCTTGGATAAACCGGTCCGGTCCTCGCTACTACTTCTGCTCCTTCCTCGTGATGTTATTCCCGCCAGGTCACATACTCCTCTTATTGCTTTGCTCCCGCGACCCTCTCGCTCTCTATTGGCTTTGATGCCCTGCGGGGTTTCGATCCCAGAGCCAGAGCTATCTAATTGGAGGTATGCTCCCAGCAATGGAAGCATATCTCGCGACTCGGATAACTGTGTGTATGGATGCTCGAAACGGATCTAGAGACCTCTCTCCAAATAATGGATCTGCTACCTTTTCCCTGTCCTCTCATCCCTACTTAGACTACTTTACGGCCCAACCAATCGTAGAGGAGAAGCCTGTGCTCAACCGTATACTTACTTGGTCAATCCTCTCTTGATCTCGGGACATAGCACTCGTTAGGACACTCCGAAGCAATGGGAACAACTACGAATCTTTTTCGACAGCGGGGAAGATAGCGAGAGAGGGTGCGATAACGAACACGGTAATGTGAGAGCTTACGGTTTAGGCAAACAATCAAGGAAGTAGTAGTGATGGCAAGCACATACTACTAAACCCTTTCATGGTTTGGGCTAATCCTAAAAGATCTAACAAAGGGAGAACCAAACTAGAATTCTCCAAATTCAAACTAGAGTAAGAAGGTCTACCTAGCAAGAGAGTAGGGCATTCTACCAAGCAAGTTGAGGAAGCTAATGCTACCTATCCAATCCACACAAGATATAACTTATAACATTCAAGAAACAAGAAATCGACTTTTCTTTCAACCTAAGCTTTCTGAGGGGGGGGAGGGGAGGGATATGAAAGCGGCCCCTAGCAAGGCTTGCGTTACGACCGACGATGCCCTTTGGGCATCCCTATCGAGGGTTATTACCTTCACCTTCCGACTCGGTCCTTATCTCTCCGAAAGCATGGGTCATATGTATGGAAATTTTTGTTGCTTGCCGGTCCTCGAATGTTGTACGATCCTCAAAAGGTGCATCGTAAAGTAACGCATCATCCACCAAGTGGAGTAACTCCTCGTGCTGCTGTAGGGATTAGTCAAGTGAGTTCGAGAGTCGAGGGTAGAGGGTAGAAAGTCGTGGGTTCCAAATAGGTCTGGGAAGAGTTCGAGGGCTAGCTGCCCTCCGTCCAGAGGGTTTATTTTTGAGGTCGAGTAAGAGGTATAGTTCGAGGGATCGATTGAAGGTGGACAGGGCGCCCTCTAGACAAATTCAAGTTGAAATAAAGCTAAGCATTGGGTGCATCAAAACTTGATTGACACCGCATTGACTTCATTGAGTACCAACATTGAGTGGATTGCCTCTTGGCATTGAGTAACGGCATTGCAGCTCCGGGATTGCCTCTCGGGATCAACTAAACTACCGGCTATCATAAATGACAACCGACGAGCTATAAGTTATGACTCTCGGCTCGACTAGGCGGTGCCGTGACCACCTCCTCATCGGCGATCACCTCTCGTTGCTATGTTTAACACCCGGCTATTGGCGAGCTCCTTATCTGCCCTATAAAGAAAAAGAATCCATCGCTTCACCCAAGCATCGAGTGATCATCACCGTCATCGATTGCGACATCGCTTCTTGGATCGACTATTGGCAAAAGAGCCACGGGATTGAGTGCATCTACTAACGGCAACTAGTGGCAAAGAATCCTCGTATTTACTATGTTTCCCGGCATCAACTATTGGCTCTCGGCAATGATCTACCGCAATGAGTGGTGGAGTAAATGGGGGGGGTATAATAAACTCTTGCGCGACGGGAATGACCTAGGTTCAGGAATGATTGGGTGTCGGCTTACTGCTTAAGAGCAATGACAACTGGCTATCGTACTTCATTCAATGACTAGCGATTATAAGCAAGCACTTCCCTAGAGCATTATTCATGCACGGCCAACAATACTTAATGCACTTACTAGAGTTCCACGTGTACTTTCGACTTCCACGTTACTAGAACTTCCGTGTGACTAGAGGTTCATGCTGGACCTTTCTAGCTCTATAATATCGCTAACTGCGACTATCGGATCGACTACCTTCGACGGCGACTATGACTCTTGGATCGTAGCACGACGCGATCCGCAATCATTGGGGTGATTGAAAACCCGGGATCAAGTCTCTGTCAGAAGAGTCCTAGCATCGTGCGCATGGAGTACCGTGATTGAGTAGCATCATCATGAGTAGCATCATGGAGTACAATCATAGAGATACCATCATCGAGTACAAGCCATTGAGTACCAAAGCATAAACTCTAGATGTCGGGACAAGACATGAGTACATCGACGCCTACCTCGGATCGACTCTTGTCTCGACTAGCGTGCATCGATACGCACGGATCGACCGCATAAAAACCTCGTGCATCGACTAAGACTACTGACGGCATCAACTCTTGTATCAACTCTCGGTGGACATGCATAGACACCGGTGGCGGTTATGGCTCCCTATCATCAACGGGCGGCTATCTGATTGGCAAGCATCTAATCGGCACCTCCCCTCACGGGATCGATATCTTGGCTCTAGAAAAACGTGTCAATCCCGGATCGAGTGAAGCTGGATCGACCGTGACGGGTGAATTACCACGGCAATCATGAGAGAAACGATCCGAAGGGTATAGTTCAAGTAAAGAGAAAATCCATTTTGATGTCCGATGAGGGGATTTTTGTCCCCCCAAAAAGATAAATTTTAGAAAAAAAATAATGGCGAATTAGGTTGCGAAAGCTATCGCTCGACCACTATTTACCCAATTCCCACCCTCTATCCCCGCAGGCTTCTTGATAGAACCGGAGCCCTTTGGTTTGGCGTGAGTAACCAAGTAGAGTATTCCATACACGGTGGATTATTCCCCATTGAGTATGCCCCCATTGATGATTGCCCTCCCCGTGGATTATTCCTTCCTCGTGATTATTCCCCTTCGATGAGCTCAACTTAGTAGCTCACATAATACTCATTCCCGGGAAAGTACCTATGTGATAACTTGAAGCTATCGTGTCACATCATCGCTAATTGTGTAACCAACATCATCAAAGCATCATCGTGTAACATCATGCATCGGCGGTACCTCATTGCTCAGAAGCTCATGCATTACTCGAAGCTCATATACGTTCTCGAACCTCATAGCTCGAAGCTCATATCACTCATACCTAATGGCTCGAACCTCATCGAAGCTCATTGTGTAATCGATCCCTCTACGTGTAACCTCATCATGTGTCGTGTGTCCTCATCGGCCTACGTGTCATCTTGGTATTTGTCCCGAGATAGGTGGGGCCCCCACGTGCAGTAGTAGGTCAGTGCGGGGTCGACTCGAATGCGGTAATGCAAACTCGGGCTGCGAACAACTCCCGTTCGGGAACTTACGATGTATACTTCCCTTCTTTCTTAGCCGCTTCGATCCGTCCGTCCCGATGTACCGCCCACCCCCAACGATGTTCATCAATCTCATCAATCACTCTGTGATCGGTGCACTAACATCCTCTACGCGATGGTCCTCGTGCTAAGTGGGATGTTGCAATGTGATGGGGCTAGGAGTAAAGGGTGCAATATGTGAATCGGTGCAGGCTATGGGCCTCAATCTCGGCTCCTTCCTCGTGGTATGTTCTTCGTGCTCTCACTAGGTATGGAGTAGTAATTGTACTATGTTCCTCGTGCTCTACTAGTGAATCATGCTATGTGAATGGATTGAAGACAACTCCTTCTATCGGCATGGATGGCGAACTTTTATTAGTTAAGTGGGCGAACCTAATCGTAGCCCTATTAAGGTGCAATCTCGGCTTCCTTGAAGGCGAACCTCATTATCGCTAAGTGGGCGAACCTAATCGTAGTAGCCCTATTAAGTGGGATCCCGCAACCCCGGTTCACTATTCCTCCGAGTATTCACGTATATAAAGCTGTAATCAATCGTGAATCGTGTAGACATGAAATGAAGTGTCGCTCTCGCGATGCACTAATGAGCTCGTGTACCATTATATATGCGATTATGCACAAATTGACTAAGTGTAGAATCCGTGTAGCAAAGTGTGCCCCGTGAGTAGGCCCCTCCCCTCCGGTGTAAACCTCTGATCTCATTGGGTAATGAGTTTTTTATGGGTATGAGTCTATTAGTGAATCGGTACACTCGCATCCTTCCATCCACAGTGCTCGATGTCCTATTTCGGCGGCATTCACTCGGCAGTAATGAGGGGCGTAAAGGTAGCATGGTATTTACTAAGCGTTTTTTATTTGCTCCCCGTCCATTTATCTAAGGGGTGGGAGGGAATAGAGATATAAGGGAGAAGAGAGCTTAATCAGATATGCTCGTAAGTAAACAACATACATGGCTCTATGTCACTACGGTAGGAACATGGAAACTCACGTGTCGGGTTTGCATATGGAATCCATTCGAAAGTACGTAGACCCCGTTCACACGCAGTAATCCATTCATTCACTCGTACTTTATAGAAGCCTGTTCTCATCGCGTGCACATAGTTTCTTGCGCATAGCCCCTCTCCCTGCTCTAGCCCGATCCCCGAAAGCTTTCGGCTCTATCCCTCCTGCCCCTCCCCTTCCTCGAAAGGCACTACTCGACTCAGACGTGAATGGCTCAACTTCTAGCCCCTCTCTCTCTGAATGTCTCCACTCTATCCGGCCCTCTCGCTCTCTCCACGAGGTGTATTTCTAGGGCTTTGTTGAGAAGATTTGTGTAGCAATGCCATGCGTCCGTCTGCATATGTTCCTCAAATGGTGAATCTCGACTTTATGTAAGCTTTGTCATTGCATCCGGTTGAGGTAGGAAAATAGCATGGTTCCATAGCGTAAAGCTTAGTTAAGCCAGCTGGAGTCCCATTGTCCCGTTCGACCCGATCACAAGAGTGGGCGCTATCGTGTTCACACCCCCTAGGTTTTCTTGTTAGCTTAAGTAAGCAAGATCTATTTCAAAAGGTGTGCAAAGCTGCTCCACTGCGAAACTAATGGGCTTTTCATTTCACTTGTGTTCTTTCGGTCCGCTGTGCGCTTTAGGTGGCCCCTATCTCGTGCATGCGCTTCTTCCTTCAGCTAGTACCGACTCTCCTTCCGTCCCGGGTGGATAACCTCCCCCAACCAAACATATAGCAAGCAAGCTTCGACAGCCCGTCCGCAATAATCAATCTAGCAAGCGGCGAGGGTCCGCTCAACCTGCAAACAGCAATTGTTGCCGCTCACGCTCTCGTCTTCTATTCTGGTGATTTTCTTATCTTATATTCAGTCGCACCGTCTTATTTCGGATGAGGAAGGTCATTGTTTTCCCCCGCCTATCTTCATTCTTCGACCCGCAAGAAAGCAGGCATTATTACTCACTCATAGGTGCAACGGAAGGACGTGGGCACTTTCTCACTCGGTGAGAGAAGATGCCTTTTCGTCCGGAAGATGGCCATTCGTCCATTCGTCCAATGGAAGATGCCAGCTTGAGAGTCGAGTGAGCATCCCTTGGCTTGGCTATTGAGATTGGTTCGATGGCTTGGCTCGGCTTGGCAGGTTAGATTGCTTGGCAGGTTAGAGGGATAGGCCCATATTTATTTGCCTAACGACTTTTCTTGATGGGCTAAAGTAGTGGAAGTAGTGGTGGAGATAAATGGGAGCTCACTCAACCCCTTAATTCTTTCGATCAAGGCCTTACTGGATGGAAGGAACGAAGTACCCAAACCGTTTTGATTCTGGCCTTTAAAGAAGGAATCTATTTCAGTTTTAGGGGAAGTAGTATCCTGCCCTTCTTGCTTGATTAATTTATAACTCAGGTTAAACCCTGAGTTCAGGCTTTGAGGGGAAGAAAGAAAAGGCTTTGAAAGGAAAGGCCCTATCTATAAGGTAGGTAGGGGTCAATCTAGGCGGACCCTATTTTCAGAAGATCAGGCAGGCCGCATTGCTTGTCCCTCTCCCCCTACCCCATAGAAAATAGAGCAAGCTCGTATCCTCGCCCCTTTTGGGGGCGAGATACTTAACGTAACCTCGCTTCCACCCTTTCACTCTTTAAATTACCACTTCAAGTCCACCTTCGTCATGGGGGAATGAACCAGCTCAAGTATCAGATTAATCAATATCTGCAGACTAACTGATACGCAACCTCGATTTTGGGGCAACAACCATGGAAGAAATAATAGGCTTTTTCCCCAATAGGCCAGGCGAATAGAGGGGAAAATACCATCCCCATAGCCTCTTAGGGAAATTGACTGAATAGGTAAGAGAGTAATAGCTTCCAAGTTCTATATTCCTTCTCTACCTGTTTCTATATTGATTAGATATCAAGCTATAGGTTGGTTCCCCTTCCTACGTTGAGGTAAGTATCTGTCTGTTCCTTGTGTGAAGAGTTACTAAGAATAAGTAAAGAGTCGAGTGTCTAATATGTAAAGTGGTCCATGTCCTAGGTGAAGAATGTGTTTATCTCTTTGTATAGGCAAGGGTTGGGTTTGTTGGTCAAAGTACCAGTAATAAGCCGTGTGGTTGTTGTTGGTCTTAAGGTCAAGGTACTGTAGCTAAGTTGTAATGGCTGTTTGATGAGGGATTTTTTCAGATTCATTAATGTAGTTGTTAGATCGATAGGTTGTTGTTGTTCCTTAGATAGTAATTGTGTTCCTAATGAGAAGGTATAAGTTATTATTCCGTAATCTGCGAAATATATATATATAGCTATTAGGAATTCCTTCTACTTGTCTTATACTTGACTAGAACTAGTTTTTTTATTAGAAGGATAGAACAAATTACTAAGTATATAGACTTATGCTTAGATCAACATAACTATCTTAGCTTAGAAACAACAACAAGGTGCCGTAAGGCCGCTCTCAATTATGGGGAGAGGAAGCAAAGACGTTCCTTTTAGAGTAGCGCAGGATATTTTGGGTATTTTCATTTTAGGGTGGCGTTAGGAATATTAGAAATAGTTAGGGAGATTTTAAAAATCTATAGTTAGGAATATAATAATTAGAAGGGATCACCCATAGTTAGACATATATATTAAATCCCATACAATTGGCTATACCTTACTTACTTATGAGATAGGATACAAACCTCGTCAGTGGCATACCCAGCTACCTTACGCTCTGCAGGCTGATCACACTACGGCCAAGGTGACCCAATCCACCTTCGATGTCACAACCTGCCATGTTGCAAAACCCCTTTCCAATGCAAGGCTATGTAGCCACTCTAGGATCCACTTATTCTAGTCAAACTGTTACTCCCACAGTCATGCCTCATGGGACCTTTTAGATCCTTTACATGAACGAGGTGGACGTTCATCTCCAAACCCAAAACCTTCAGTACGACATACCTCCTGAGTCAGTGCCAACTGAATCTATCGACCCTCCACCTGCTAGTAGTGGGCCTTTGTAGATTCAGCGACCTAATGCTGATCCCCTTCCAAAGGTGCCAAAGATCCCTTTACGTTGCACTGATCTTCACCCTCATGCGAGGGCTGGACACAGTTACAACATAGTTTATGACTTAGCCCACTCTCCTGTTGCTATGTCTTATTTCAAGGTTCTTCAGACCTATCCTACACAATGGAAGGCCTTACTATATTCTTTGGGTGTGGTTGATCCTTCATATGATCGGATTATCGCCTTTGACATCAACAAAGCTGAGCCTTGTCTCCCTCCCTCAGTGGCCTTTTAGGTTCCAGTTACGATTAATAATGTTACAATCCATCGTTGTATCATCTTATGCCCTTGACTATTACCTTATTATTATTAACCCCTAGGATTCCATTACTAACTATATATATATTCTTCCTTAGATTAACAACAAGACTACTTTATTACTATATCAGTTCATCTCTCACTCCTCATCAAATTAGTTCATCTACCAACTACAAGGATTGAATCCATTACTCAATATACAACTCTTCCTTAGGCAAACAAAACTCCTAATACAACGAATCAATGGATCAGTCACTATATATATTAACCTGTAAACTAGCACTTACAACAAGAGACGAGAACATGAACCAATGAGAAAACAACCTAGGCTTCATTGAAACAACCACTTTCCTTAGTACTCGTATAAAGAAACTACCCATGACTACCATAACTACACTATACTATTCACCTAGCACAGGAGAAGGACTCATCATAGCTTAACCATATAAAGGACTATACTCCTATAGAACACAGATCTCCACTTAGACCCTGATATTGTATGTATCTATTATATTAAACACCCTAATTACCATCCTCATGTAGCTTGATAACAACACTCCTCGAAAGATCCATTTACTATGTTTTCCATACCTTGGTTGACTATGAGACTCATTATTATAATATAGAAAAGCTTTCTCTTGCTGTAGTATTCGCCACCTAGCGCTTGTGACACTACATCTTTGGCCGATCAATTCAGGTCAAGTGTCCTATAGACCCTCTATACTACTTAGCCATGAAACCTGTGTTGTCTGGTTGTGTGACCCAATAGATCTTAGCCCTCCAATAATTTGACCTCGAATGAAAAGCCTATAAATCTGTTAAGGGATAGGTTATTACCGACCATCTGATTGATTCTATCTCTTTATCTCACTACAATTTGTCTAATGATGATAGTTACCCTTATCTCCTAAATGATTCAAGTGTCACTCAAAGTGCTTTCCTCAGTGTAGAGCTTCCCCCTAAGTGACTTTGGACTTTCTTCTTTGATGGAGCAAGAAACAAGTTCAGGGAGTAGGAGAAGTTCCACTAGAACTCAAGGATGGGGGAAAAAGTGATCTGAAGGAGGTACTGTATGTTTTTTTATTAGGGACTAACCTCATTTCAGTACATTAGATAACTACCCATGGGCTCACAGTAGAGTTTGAGCGGGACAAGTGCATTATAAAGAACGTGAGGAACAAGGTGGTGTGTGATGGCTACCACGAAGGGGGCATCTACAAGCTTAACATAGCTCCATGTGTTTCTTACATTGCTTCAGAGTTGCTGATCGATTTGTGGTACCAAAGGTTCATACATCTGAACCAAGACAGCTGGGTGAAGAACACTAGTTTGGTGGAAGGCTTACCGAGTCTTCAGAAGATGGAGACAGTTTACGAAGGATGCATGTTTAGGAAGCAGCATCGACATAGTTTTCCGAGTGATGCCGGCTGGAAGGCAGATAGACCTTTCAAGTTCATTCATAGTGACATCATGGGTCCAGTAAATGTTGTCACACAAGGAGGGAACCGATTTGTACTTACCTTCATAGATGATCACTCACGGTATATTTGGATATACATGTTGAAGGCTAAGCTAGAGGCGTTGGACAAGTTCAAGGTCTCAGTGGAGATTTTATCTACACCAACACGATAAGGTGATTCGCCTTAGTAATAGTAAAGGGGAAGCAGACAAAGGAACTAACTATGCCAAAGGTAAATGTGCCTTAGCTTACTAAGACATAGGGGCGAGGCAGAAGGAGCGAGAGGGAAAGAAGAGCTTCTATCTATAGAGCTTCTAGGTTTGCTTAGTGATCCCTGAAGAGTCAAATAAAGAGAGTTTTATATAGTCCTCTCCTGTTAGTCGAGCCATGCTGTAGCATGATGGCGGCCCTTACTATCTCATTTGTTGCCTGCTTGCGCATCCTCCCATGATTCATTGCTTGCATCACTATAGGACAATCTTCAGTAGCTTCTTCAAAACCAAGCAATCTCTTTCACTTTTATTTATGGGAAGGAATGCAAATCGCTTGTCTGTAATCGGACAAGGTCCGGAGGGTGAGGTAACGAACTCTCGACTAAAAGAAGAGGGCTTGCGCTTCTGAGGGCAAGGAATCTTTGCCAGCTCGATAAAAGGTCTGGAGGGTGAGGTAACGAACTCTCGACTAAAAGAAGAGGGCTTGCGCTTCTGAGGGCAAGGAACTGGCACATTTCACTTGGATATCACATTGGTCAAATCAATACTCAAATCGCAACTTGTACTTACGGAAGGCCCTTCTGATGAAGATGCTCTGGCGGCTTCGACTGTCTGCATAGGCTGTTATATTACAGGAGCCTTTTGTGGAATCTGTCTATCTGCTTCGGGTCTCTGTGGAACTGCTTTCTTTCTGATCTGATAGGTGTTCCACTCTTTCTCTCGGATCCACCCGTACCAAGTACGAAGATGTAAGCAATTGTTGGTTATTGAAGCCCCCCGTCTAAAAAGGCTATCCTCTCTGATGGACCCTTACTCCGTGCCTAAAGCAAGTGGTTGTTTAGAACGCTCTTCCAATAGAAAAGTTCAAATTGTAAGCCCTTATTATTTCTATAAAGGTAAATAGTAAAGGTTGAAAGTGTCCAAGCAAGCCAAGTATGTTGAATAACAAAGTTAGGTGAGGTAGTAAGAGAAATAGTATATATAAGGCCTGATATCAAATCCATCACCCGGTTCGACTTCGTGAGAACCCTATCCATCCCGTCGCTACGCGCCTAGTGTGATCCAGCAATAAGAAAGACTACCTTCCATGCCATCCAGAATCGGGCAAGGGGAGAAAATCAATTCCTTAGCTACTCGACCATGCAGCCATGCCATGCCCTGTAGTTGGTCCGGCCGGATCCCAAAAAGCTTACCAAACGCCTGTTTGATAAAGAAAAGATGGCTTGTGGGGGTTCGTAAGGGGATTCCAAATCTGGGGTCCAGAACTCTCTTTTTTGTTGTTAGTCAACTTTAGGAATGAAATAATTTATCTAGTGCTAGTGTTTGAGGCCATCCATCCCATTTGGTGATCCCAAGCAAGTGATCCCTCCCAACAATGATTCCATCCAGCCGTACTATCCACAAAGAGAAAGGCAGACAGACGGATTCAAGTAGAACACCGTCTGTAAACGGAGGAGCCCCACCCCAACTCCTAAGACCGTGATAGATGAAGAGCTGTTAGTATAGTACTACCACCCTCTATAGCTCTTAGGCTGGTAAATCATCCATTGCTTCACGCTAACTATCTTTTCATTTCTATTTGCTATAGTATGTATACCTGAAAACCGATGACTTCATAGCAGGAAAACAGGCCCTTTCTTTGCTTCGCACCTCAATTTGTTATTCCCTTCAACTTATTACTTCACTTTGGAGCCTTTATTCAGCCAAGTCTTGCGCGTTTGGTCGTGTGCAGGGCCTATTCGTGCCTTCCTATAAAAGACATATCGTCAACGAATGGTGAGGGTGCTTGCTAAATAATAATCAACCTGAGAATGAAAAGATCGGACTAACAAGCTATAACCAAATAGCAGACTCAACTCACTTGTTTATGCCGGCCGCTACCCTTTGACTGCTACTACCCTTGTAACTGCTGGCTGCTACCAATCAATGTTACTCCGCAGCAACCAGACGCTAGGAAGGAGTTACCCTGCCTAGATAAGTTACCCTATCAAAGTGATTGCCACCCACCGATGATGGATGGGTAGGGTGTACCAAATCGAATGTAGACCACGGGACAAAGACGAAAGGGGGAGCAGGACCTGTTCACATTGGCCGAAAGAGCGTGGGCGTTGTATCACATTATTTGATCTCCTGCGCCATTTTTCACATTTCAAATCCTGGTGAACCGAGTGCTTTGCCTCCTGCTGAACCGAACCGGACCCAAACCATGAGTTTCAGGTCTGTCCCCTACAATGTGAAGCCCCGTACCCATACAATGTAGTTGGTCAAATCGAATGGGGGAAGGGAACCTTTTCTAGTGGGGCCTCGCATCACAGGAATTACCCGGCTATTAGGGAGAATGAAGAGTCATTTTGGGTTCTTTTGGCCTACCATTTTGAACATAAAACCACACATTGGACCGCAAGATTTCGCTGCCTTCGTTCGCTTACACGAGCTCCACCTATCATTTAGGGCCCATTTGCATTAGGTGACTTTGTATCACAGAAATTACCCTATGGCAGGAGAAAAGTGCTTTAAAATGATGGCACGCTGGCACTTTTGGTATGTACGATATTTATTCTGGGGCTACACAATTTGGGCTACACAACCACAAAGATCGCTTATAGACTCGCTTGCATAGAGGAACCACCAAACCCCTATCATAGTCTTAAGAGTAGCGCTATGAATTCTAAACTGTAAACCCATAGACCTAACTAGTGTTATCAAGGAAGACCTGGCGTTCCATAGACCTACTAACTAGTGTTATCAAGGAAGACCTGGCGTTCACTAAAGGTCTCACTTCGCTATCGAGAGCTATTACTACACTCTGATGCTAACGAGACCGAACTACAACAGCCTATTACCTAAGGAGCTCATTCAGACCTAAGGAGCTCATTCAGACCTAAGGAGCTCATTCAGGATCAACCATTCTTCTTCCTTGCCCCCCAGCCTTATGACTTCTTCTTGTCCCTTGCTCAGCAATATGATTTGAGTAGATGCCCAGCCTTATGATATTCAGAGTAGATCTTTCTTACGTGTACAACACTCAACATGGAGTTGGTTCCATGCCATTATTCTCGGGGAAGACGTGCCGGAAGATTAGTAGCGCTTGTTTCAATCTTGTTCCTACTTAGCGAACCTATCAATATTTAGACTAGCCTCAGACAGAGTAGGAGATAGAAATAGCTGCACGCGGAGAAATTACGTGGAAGTCACTATCGCATGCAAGTCAATGAAGTCATGATCGAATGGTGATCAATGAAGTATCGAGAGGACAGATTCAGACCACCATAGATGAGAGGAAAGATTCATACCATAGATTGGAACTTCATCTATGCCCACGGCTCTATAGATTGGAACTTCATCATCTTTGGTAATTATTCGTATAGCAAGGCATGGTAATTAATCGCATGGAAATAACCACTTTTATCGCATAGAGATAGATACCTTCATCGAAGCAGAGACAGAGAGATCTTCGTTGATAGCGGCCTATAGATTGATTTAGATAGAAAGATGTCACCCTCATTCGGTAGGTGTGGAACTAGGTTCTATATTCTTGGTTCTGCTTAGATTCATTCAGGGATTGTTGGATGTGATATGGATGGATTATTTCTACCGAATTCTCATTATGATTCTTGTAATCACTTGGGTAGAACATACTTGGCTTTTTGATACGATGCACTCTTCGCACAATAAGAAAAACTCGCGGGCTGGATGGGGAGCTGGATGGGGAGCTGGATGGGGAGCTGGGGAGCTTAGGAGCTGGTTAGCTTGCTGGTTGGTTAGCTTCTATTGCTTGCTGGCTAGGTGGGCTTGATGAAAGAAGGAACCCGCCCGACGAAGAAAGAAAGAAGCTTGGCACGAGGGCTGGCAGAAACAGTTAGGCGATAAGAGAACGTGTGCCGAGACAATGGCTAGACCTGATGCTAGATCCGGCTGATGGCTGCTGGCCGGAAGGAGCGACCAGGGGAGAGGAATGAAAACTAATACTTTGTATCTCTGTCTCTTCCCTTTATCTCTATTGCTTGCTCCTCAACACCTAGCTTTACTCAACCCCATAACCTAAGCTGAGGGAGAAACTCAAAACCCCACCACACTCACTCTATGTATGGCTATCTTAGCTGGCTCTAAAACCTTGGTTATATCTTGTTCTTTCCCTTGATGTTTGTTTATGTATCTCTTTATATCTATGCTATTTACTATTATGTTATATCCAATATTGACTATGCTAGATAAGCTCCTAGTACTGGATCAACTACTAGTTAGTCATTCCTTTACCTGGCGTCATAATCTTAATACCGAGAACAGGCTCTTCATCTATAGGTTGGATTCCTGCCTTTGCTTACTAGTATGAAACTGATCAGACTGGGTAAAGGCAAGCAACTGCGTCAAGCGGATAAACAGCTGAAACCACAGCATCTCACCCCTTCTTTGTTGAACCCGGAAAATAGGGCATCTTGTGCTAATACAACCTTGAGTTCCTACTGGAGATAGGGATATGGTACCTGAACCACAACAACCCGGCTTTGTCATAGTTGAGGGATAGGCATTGAACCAGTCCCAGCTGAGGAGCTAGCTTGTTTGCCAGTTTATAGTTACAGCATCCGAACCAGACCCATTTCTTAGAGTGTCATATCCATATTTCGATCCAAAGCCAGCACTTGTTGATTCATAAGTCAATATCAAGTGTCAAGGCTACCTCTAGCATGTCCCTTCCTATTCTAGATCGATATCGAGATCTGGTTGTTGATGACCTTGACTCAGTTGACCTAGATCCGGTACCATAAGAAAAGACAGATCCTGAACCTATAGTAGATCTCGCAGCAGAGACGGGAAAGGCTAAGTCTGTAGTATAAGCAGTGGCAAAGGCACCCCTGTATTCAGTGGTTTGAGAGCCACATAGCTATCAACATCTCTTGAACAAGTAGTAGCAGATCCATATCGAGATTCAGATGCACCAGTACCAAAGTAAGCATCCGAGTAGTAACCAGCGATGGGGAATACGGCAGGAGTTGGAGTTGACCCGTAACCTGACCTCTAAACACCAACATCATGAGCAAAGGCGTGGGCAATGACGGAGGCACCGGTCGAGGAACCAGATTCATAGTCACCTTGCTACGCGTACCTTCCAGTTCGAGATCGAGATCTTGCTGTTCCACCATTTGCAATAGGAGGATGATGAAGCGATAGGGACCAACTAGCTTGATATATGGGTATATTATATATGGATATATGGTTCCACTGATAGCCAACTCGTTGAAGAAGCAGCGTATCCGGGTCGCAGAGAAAGATAGAGAGGGGGTTACAGATTGATAGCTAAAAGCAGGTTACCAAGTTCCAAGAGCAGGGTCATTAGTCTCTATAGCCGCAGTTCGAGATCTCTATAAAGAAGAAGTATATGGTCGGTGCTCCTCTTGGTTCACTAAGGTAGCAGTAGAGAAGGGAGCATCCTAGCTCTTATCTAACCGATGAACATCTTCCCACAGTAAGCTGACCTATCTTTAGTCAATTTCCCACTCAAGTTCCTATGCTTCGATCTGATCCCTGCCTTCTCACCCAGGGATCAAATTACGGTGCATCATAAGATATATAAGGTTCCGCAGAGGTCATAGCCGCTCCCAAGGCATAAACAATAGTTTCTACGGGGATGGCTGACCCGAATAATGACCAGTAACTCCTCTCCTTATCAGTCGAGCCCCTCACCATATGACTAGTGAGTGACTCCGTCCCTCTTCTTTTAGTCGAGAGTTCGCTTACTCACCCTGCCGGTCCTTAGAATTTTGATCTTGACATTAGTAAGCTGCTCGGGCGCATACTGATCCATTTGTTAGCTCAGCTATTGGTTGGTCCTATTGGATACGATGCTCGGGATCAGTCAAGATGGATGGCTAGAACGACGTATATAGAGTCAAATGGTCCGATCGTGTCAGCACTTGTGTAGCTATCGATGGCTTGTTCATGTATCCTTTAGGTTGGCTAGACATCTATATCCTACTCTCCGTAGGCTCATCGTAGTATTGGTCATTCTTGGTATTATAAAAGTATCTATAAGGAGCTCCGGGAGAATGAGTGACAGATACTATTATATAATACATTGTGAGTACAGGATGTGGGATGTAGTCAAATTGGTAGCCTGCCACATGGGTCCTAATGGTGTCTCCTAGTACATGCAAAGGATCAGCTTGGATCACGCGATTGAGGTGGGAAGTAGCGGCGATAATGATATGGTGCTTCTTTCTTTCTTTCATTCGGTGGCTCGATAGGGGACCTCTCTTATACTCCTCTCAGGTAAGGTGTTTGAATGGGGTATGTTTCACGGGGTACGGTGAACGGGTCTCTCATATGATGGTGGGGGACATATCCTTTCGGCTAGTGATGTGGGCCTTCTCTCTCGCTTATGAAGGGGGGCCTTCTCTCTCGGCCAGTGATGGGGACATCTTTTTCGGGTATGTTTTGATGGGCTACTTCTCTCCCGGGTAGGTCTATATGGCTATAACTGACTATGCGTGACTATTGACTATGACTGGCTCCTGCTACGACTGTATATGACTACTGGAAATTACAACTGGCTATGCTCGGCTCTCAGCTATGACAACTGTGCTACGTGATCGGCTATCGACTAACCTTGTCACAATGACCGACCTCCTGGCAACGACAACTACTGGCTCTAAGCAATGAAACCTGTCAATTCAACTGGAAAAATGAAAAATCAGGACCCGTTAGGGGGCTCACTATTCATATGGTGAGGGTGAGCCTGCCGAACTCTCGACTATAAGGAGAGGGCCCAATCTATCATTCGTGGGTCAGAAGTGGTCAAGGAAGTCATTACATATATAACATATATCGAGTCATGACTGGAAGAAATGCATAATTACATATATAATATATGCATTGTCGAAGGTCAGGTTCTAACTTACTTCTCCTAGCTCGAAAGATCATTACTTAATTTACCACGATGATTGGGAGTCTCAATGGCTTAAACATCGAATAAGTCGGTTATTCAAACCACAACCTCCGTTTCATGCCAGATCCAATAAATGTAGAGCCCATACGAGGCTAAAGCATAATTACATATATAATATATAGATCTTGATTGGAAGCCTGCTTTAACTCTGAATGAGAAATGAATGAGAAAGGACCGGACGAATAGACTTTGACCTCTTTTCTATCCATTTTTCGGTATCACCCACTTGGTGGGAACAATTAGAGAATTTATGTCCCCATGATGGCTTCCGTACCACGCTCAATCTCCCGCTCCGTGGTTAATAGGAAACCCATGTACGTCTTTATCGTACTTCCATTGCGCACCTTTGTTTCTCCCCGTGGGTTGCTCCAGACCATTCTAAGCTTTCGTTGGGGGCTCGAGAGCATAATCGTTTGCGAAACACGGGATCCACGCTTCTACAACCCCAAAAGTCCCGCCCTCCTAACGTACATTGCGGGGCTTAAAAACTCCGTGTACCCCTATCCCTTACTTAAGGAGCTAATCCCCAAAGAGTTCGCCCCTCTTTTGCAGGGGGAGATTCAAATAACGAAAAAGAAAGGGTGGGGGATAAAGAATCAAATGAAAAAGGGGAGGCATGGAATGAATCATATCCATAATAATTGTTATGAAGAGCCGTTCAAATATGAAACTAAAGGTCCAGGGTCAGGATAATATCCATTGGTCGAGCCCTGCCTTCCTTGATGCTTATGGGGCATATGGTTGAGCCTTAAAGCGTAATTACATATATAATATATGGAATTATGCCATCGCTGGATGAATCCTCGCTGGATGAATGAGGGAGATTAAAAGCATATATTATATATGTAATTATGCATTTCTTCCAGTCATGATGCGCAAGCAAGCTCGACTGATAAGGAGAGGAAAGGTTCTCACTCTCAAATTGACCACGATTGAGAGGTGTGGTACGGCTGGTATGGCTTGCTTTGGTTGTCCTGCTTAGTGAGCGACTAGGAAATGAGAAAGTTAAAACCTGGCAACTAGTGGTAAATTGAAGAACTATTTACCCACCCACCCCAATCCCCAGCGGCGTATCGAGCCAAAGAAAGAAGGGAGGGTAGAGTCAGGTTTAACTCATCCTTCCGAACTACTCATTAAGAAAGGAAGAAGAGGTAAAGAATATACACTCACTAAGAAGGCTGAAATAAGAAGGTTGGGGAAAAAGAGTTAGGGTTAGGCTTGCTTGCTTCGGACAAAGCAAAGATTGCTTGCATTGGCGGGCTAGGCCGGACTAACCCTCCCTAATCACACCACCCACCCGCTTTTGAACA
The DNA here is from genome assembly GCA_034641835.2 of Pinus albicaulis. NCBI lineage: Eukaryota > Viridiplantae > Streptophyta > Pinopsida > Pinales > Pinaceae > Pinus > Pinus albicaulis. Next base: position 7,113,410 of record CM076575.1, on the reverse strand, counting down.
TGGAACTATGAAAATGAAACAGCATAAATGTGGAGATCTCTAGTTCCGTGGTAGCCAGGTCTTTCGAAAGAAGTTTCGGTGACGAATAAGGTAGGGCCTTTTGCCTTTGGAAGCGTCCCTCTCACCCGGGCATCCATCCGATGCTTGTGGATACTAGGAAGAAACGAAGAGATCCTATATTATGCTCTTTTTTGAGCTCACCATCCAGTTGAAACCGATAGAATGGCAGGAGGTTCCTGCAATCTCTAGGGCATGGGCCTGACAGGTAAACCAAAAGCTCTACCCCGGCCAATAGCTGGCCATTGCCTTCATCTTTTGGTCTCATCGAGGCGTTTCATCGCTTCCACATTGGACCAGAACCATTCCTCAGCCCATTCATAGAATCCCATTCCTATAGAATCTCATTTCGTGGAGTTGGTTGACCGACAATACCTCGAAGAATGGAATTTATTTCTAGGGGAATCGGAGATCCTCACGTAGCGTAGGTAACTGGCCCGTACATGAAGGTTTAATCCGGGTCGAACTACCATGCCCAGCAAAAGTAAACTAGCCCAGACGAGATGAGTTAATGGATGAAGGATCGAACGGATGCCCAGATTGGATAGCCAGAACTTAGTTTTGTCGAAGAATCCCAGATCTCCTCCTCCTCGCGTAGCGCGGGGCTATCACCAGCCGGATCGGAGCATAAAGCGTGTCAGGTTTGGAATTAAGGAAAACCATATAGGGATTCTATTGCCACTGACGAAAGGAGCCCCAAATCTCTGCTCAATAGTACGGGCAATAATACGGGTGCTGCCGTGCCGCAAAGCACGACCATTTCTTGGGAATAATGGAGAAGAATACGTTCTACGGTTGGACCGCGCCTCTCGTTCCGAAGCTGTGGAAGTAGCATCGGTACCCCTCTCATACTTCGAGGACTCTTTTAAAAATAATTACTTTCGCCCATTGTTCTATATTACGCTATTTATTGTGCTCGACCATAAAAACAACCCAAGCTAGATTCTTTTGTCAATGAGATAAGGGGCGTGTTAATGAAGCAAGTTTCAGAGATCCATAGCTGAGCTGTCAACTATTAGGTGGAGATGTTGGATTGTACGAATCGAATAGGAGAAAAAGGGTTTTGGAGACCACTATTCTACCAAGCATTGGAACTATTCTCCCGCACGGCTGTATTGTATAAGGAAGAGGTAATGCCAAGTCCTAGAGTCGAAATAAAGAACAGAACAAGAGGGATCTGTTACTCGACTCGTTAGTAGCAGAGGTGCACGGATCTGACAACTATGACCACTCATCGAATCCGAGGAACATGGATTTTATTTGGTTTATGAATCGATCGGTTGGGCTTTCATAAATGAATGATGTGGACATAAAAGCACTACCGAACTTCTTGAATTCCCACTTCCTATATTATGCTATTTATTGTGGTTTGGCACATGTCAGGTCCATAATGAATTGGTTACATCCGGTGCTGTCTTGTTCACTGCTTTTGGTAGGAAGGAACTCCTCCAAGACTTTGATAACCTACATGTCCGATCGAACTAGAAGCCCGATTCTCATGAAAGTGCTCTCCTGGGTCATCACACGGCTATCTTCGAACCAGTATACAACAAGTTCGACTTGCGTTGGGTGGGATACTACGAGCGATGGCGGGCCCCACATGACATCACTGGGACCACAGATAGGAGGAATTCAGAATAATGTAAAATAAACTCTAAATAATGCATGTGTCAAGATGTAGGACCGGGGCAGATCTGACATGACCCTTATTCTACTCTATTGTTCTCTTCTACTCTATCGTTCATAGTTGGCTCACCCTCAAAAAGCTTACCATGGAAGTTGGTTAGTGGAGGCAGGGACCGCAGCCCACACAGGATCCTCGAAGTAGGACTCAAAGATAGAAACTTAGTACCATTTATTTGCAGCGATCAATTATTCGTTCGCTAATTCAGTGACAGGTCCACTTTGCTCATCAGCCGAGATAGGACCAAATCTCTTTCGTTCCATAATGAGTGATGAGTGTGGATAAATTCATGGGTGACATCATAGTAGTTGGCCTTTTCGGAGGTGAATGCTTTGGATCGCCCGATTCCGGCGAGGGCATTTGCTGTCGGTTCCCATCCCTCGGGGAAATTCAAAACCTCAAAAAGAGAAGCCCTGCATCGAAACCAAATCAAAGCCGAAAAATCCCAAAAGTTATACGGCTTTGTTAGTAATGAATACTTAGTAACAAGGTATAGATGCACAGTATCAGAGATATGGAGCTTAGTTATTCATTAAGCTCAGTGCTTGCTCGGCATTCCAGGTATCATATGACCGTAATCATAGTGTAATCAATAAGCGTAATCACTTACATGTATAACTAGTACTGGTAATGGTACTGTGATTACTATGATATGCAATTACCGTAATAAGTATTATCCAAGAGTGTTAATGATAACCAAACGTCGTATAAGTATGATGAACAGGGACAAGATTGGAACGCGGATCGAACCTGTGGTCTCGCCCAAGGATCTCCCTTATATCCCGTGTTGCTAGATATCTTCCTATGGGAGACGTGTGATGGAAAGGTAGCGGGTATCCTTCCCTCCGGATCGAAGTACAAAAGAGATCGTGATGACATTCTCATTTGAGTCTGTACAATGGGTGAAGTAGATGAAGTGAGGGATATGAGTGCTTCTCTATTAGCGAAGGTGGGCTTCAGTTGTAGTTTCAATGTCGGGAGGAAGGTTCGCTACTTAGGCTATCAGTTACATTTCAAGTGTGGGCGCATCCTCATCCTATACATTGCCCCTCTCAAGGCACTCTCCCGACGATTCACATTACGTTTGACTGAACACTTCAGTCGATATGAGGAAATGGAGCGTGGATTATCCCAACGACAGGTAGTTACAAGTGTCGTGACTTACCTCGAGTCGTTATTCGTGGGCTTATTATACTTCTTCCAGCTTAGTAGTAACCGTAATCGACTTAATCATGTTCTCTTCGCGCAGATGAAGAGTGTTACTCTTGGTCTCCTCCAACGATATTGCCAGATTACAATAATTTCCCTAATCGGTACTTATGGTTATTTGTTAAGGAATCAGCAGAATTCCTCATACATCCGTAAACTCAGAGGTGTATACTAATATGTGCCCAAGCAACACATCCAAAGGTTCTGAGGGGCCCAACTGAAGGTTTTCTTCCTCACCATTTCTCGACTGGAGTTATGTCACTAACAGATCTAGTCGGAAACAAATTCAGGATATAGTTTGAGCAGCAAGCAACTTCTGCCCAAAATTGAGTCGGTAGGTCTTTGGCATGCAGTAGACATCCAGCCATTTCCACCAAAGTCCTATTCTTCCTCTCTACCATTCCATTTTGTTTAGGGGTTTTTATTTTTCCCGAATGAGGGAGAAAAGGACCCACTCTTACCTTTCTTATTCCGTCACAGATATTGATCCATTCGAGAGAGATTACCCCTACCTACCTAATCTAGTTAGTAACCATTAGCGACTTAAGCGGATATGCAGGCAAGCGCGGCTATAACTGAATGGAGGGAGGCCAGTTGTGACTATTTTCCCCTTTCCCCATCCATTATTTACTTACTTACGTTAATTCCATCCGCATTCATTTTGGGCATGGGGTTTCGGTTTAAACCAGGCAGGCCTTTGGGAGAGGAGGGAGCAGTAGTGGTTTCTTTTTCCGAACATGGGATTGGGAGCAAGAGGAATTCCCTCGCTGCTGCAGCGTTCCTGCGCTAGATTGCTTGTTTAGAATCGGGCAGCACAGCATGCATCTTTATCTCTCTTGCTTTCAGGCAGCATTTGCCTCATCGCCGAAGCTCAGCTCATTAGAGTGAAAGGCAAAAATTCTTATGCTCTTTATAAAATGAACTTATCGGGTTGAAAACCTCGGCGAATAAGGAAAGTCAAAAAGTGTATCCCCAGGCCCAGGATTTTGGAATCGATCAAGTAAGATGAGAACAACCTAGATATTGGTAGCAGTATTAGGTGTAGCAATCAAGGTTGTTGGTATTCTGATCAGAGTGGTAATCAAGCCTGGAAAATTGTACATTGGCTATTGGGATAATGAATCAGTTAGTCCTGGCATTGGCGGTAAGCGGCAAGAGATATTAGGACCTGGCCGAGCAATTAGGGCATGGCAAGTGGAAAGCTGGCAAGAGACAGATAGAAACCCACCCATTTGGTTAGACCCAATCAACTAGTAGCCTAGATAATGGCTTTAGTTCCATAACCGTACAGCATAGGGTTTCCCGATCAACGGCATGAGTGGCAACTAAGAACAACTGGTAGCAGTATTAGGTGTAGCAATCAAGATTGTTGGTATTCCGATCAGACAGAGAAAGTCAGTAAGCCCTAATAGCACTTGAGTGGCAACCAAGGCCGATTGAGAGGTTAGTTTGCCCTAAGAGAGAGGCTTACTAGAGATAGGCTTAGTTGATCCGGAACTACGGCTAAACACCAGGGAAGAGAAGAGAGGCTATTGGGATAATGAATCAGTTAGTCCTGGCAAGTTAGGTAAGCATAAGGCTGTTGATAAGACAGATAAAAGAGACGAATAAAGACGGTAAGCAGCAAGCGGTTCAGTAAAGCCATACTGGGTGGAATAAATATAGGTAAAAGGCTATGGGATTTAGTAAGTAGGTAAGTCCGGTAAGCAGCGGCATGAGAGAAGCTTAGCGGGTGTTTGGGTCGGAAACAAATGATGGGTATAGCGGTTAAGATAGGCGGCTAGGGTAGCGGTTATCAGGCTATTGGTAAGAATTTGAGTGGAAACCATAGCATTGATAGGCGTGTGAAAGACCTACTTATAGAGGCAGTCCGGCAAGCATAGAGATAGGTTAGTTTTCCCTAAGAGATAGAGATAATGTCAGGCAAGAGAGAGATTTAGGCAGCTAGGTGGGAAATAACTGGAAAGCGTATGATTGGTTCTGGAGATAAGACAGAGAGACTCAGAGTGAACATTGGTAAGTACTAGTTTGCCGGGACAGTACGGGGTAAGATAGACCGGTAAGAAAGAAGCTAATCATTGTTATAGACGTACAGATAAGCTTAGAGAGTTCAACCAACAGAGATAGGGCAGTTAGAGAAGCGCTATGGGATCGGGTATTAGTTCCGAAGCTGGCAAGAGACTAGGCAGTAAGAGATAGGGTTAGAGACATATAATAGATACTTGGAGATAAAGACGGTAGGCTCTATAGTGGTAAAGTAAAACCATTCTGGGTAGAATAAAGATAGGTAAGATAGGGCAGTCAAGTTCCGGCTAAGAGAAAGACAGATATATGGATGGCGGAAGAATATGGCTATAGGTAAACAGGCTTTACCGTAAGGGCTAGATAGAAAACTTAGCCGGTCAAGATTGAAACGATATAGAGATAGACGGGTAAGAAAGAAGCTAATCATTAAGGTTCAGTTAGCGGGAAAGACAGGCTTAGAGACAAGCTTTTCCGAGACACCGATAAACCCTACCATTTAGGGCTAGGGAGAAAGCGTAGAATAAACCAGATTAGGCTATGGCTGATCAAGGCTTAGAGACATATAATAGATACTTGGGAAGAACCCAACCACGCACCCAACCACACTGATTGAACTTTCGTTCCACCCATTTGAACCCGCCTACCTATGCCCACCACCTGCCCTACCTAAACTGATTGGGGGGAATGGAACCTAACCATATTGGGGGGGGGAAAGGAACCTAACCTACCTAAAGGGGATGGGCTTTAGCTTTCACCATGGCTTGGCTTAGGCGGGTCTTGATCTTTCTTCAAGGACGGGTAAAGCTCCCTAGTAATCTAAACCCTACAGCTGCGAACATGGCCAATGAGTGGCTCCTTCTTGCTATCTTTGCCCATGCTATGGGTGGTTCTAAGACAGGTTCATCAACTGGATCATCATAAGGGAAGGGAATGGATGTATAGGTTCGCCTTCCTTGTATGAATGTTATATGGGCTCGGCCCCCGGAGGGGACTCAAGGTTCGTTCTATCAATAAGAATATCTCGTTAAGTCCCTCACAGCTGACTACTTAACAACAGGGTAGGAAAAATAAAGGGACTTAAAGGGTGAGATGGGGAACTAACTATTGTATCTCTTTTGATGGTGAACTATCCATCCCTCTTTCTATCCTTTCATGAGGCTAGGAGAATGGCTGGTTGTATGCGGTGCCAAGCCAGGAACCCAGACTATTCATGAGGCCTTATTGAAGGACCAATCTACGGTGGAGGGTAATTCTTTATCGCCGCAAGAGGGATAAAAGGACGGGTGAGATGGATGGGATGGAAAAACCGAACCACCTATTTAGTAGGAGGGTTGCTAGATACAGATTAGGTAGGCTTGCATCCACAAATAATAAGAATATATGGCTACATATTCTATTAGGTAGGCTTGCACCCACAAAGGTCGCCACCCGCAATCAAAGCATATTATATATTATGCATAACGGTGCGAAAGGTATGTTACAGGTTACCTTTTTCTCTACTATGATTTGATAGTGATAATCACAGACCTCGAGTAGGCTTGTACCCTCAGATATAGTAAGGATAAGAGGTAAGAGGTGGATTATCATATGTAAAGATCTTATTCCAACCCACCTCTTTTCTTGTCGAGACAATACATACAGTTGGTGCGGTGGGCACATTTCTTAACTCCATCAAACCCGCTTTCGCAGATGAAAATATGTAATGATTCTATGTTCCTTGGCTTGGTTGGCGATACAGATTGGATAGGGATACAGTGCCTCAGACTGGCCGTCCGTTAAGCCCGCTAAGCCCGCTTTCACAGATGCAGATATGTGATTTCTCGATCTAGCTGTCCAACAAGAGGAAGTAGAGGGGATTGCTTTCGTCGGGAGGATGAAGAAGAAAGGTAAAAAGAAGAAGAAGAAGGCAGTTCTTTGGTTCGCGGATCTCATTCATTCCCTTGCGGGCGGTAGGGAGATTTAAAGTTATTGTCCCTAAGTGAGTGAAGTGTGTGTAAAGTGCGGTTCAGTGTAAGAGTGTAGAGAGTCGGTATAAGGCTGGACCCAGAGCATTGTTCATTATTACACGCAATATGTATGAATGAATTGATGCGGGAGAAGGCTCGACATACATAAGGAGAGAGGAGGTTTAGGGGGAGTGAGAAATGGAGGGAGGAAGGTTTACGCGCCCTCTACCTGCCTGCATCCCGAAGGTCGCGTTATTACTTGCATTCATATATATATGTAAGAGGCGCTTTGATGAGCCTATAGGGAGGGAAGCACTGCTGAACCCGACCGAATGCGGAGGGAGTAAGAGTAGGCGGCTCATCATTCATAAAGATTTCCCATAAGCCAGGACCTTTCTATCTCTCCGGTCAAAAGCTGGCAATTCAGTTGCTTACTCCCCTGCCTTTGGTCTAGCCGGCTCTGCTCCTGCTGTTGGTGGATCGACTGAAATTGCTTTTGAATCTCACAAGGTCTCCTTTCCCCCGGAGGGTAAAGCAATAAAATCGTTGGCCTTATTAATAATTACTCATAAGGCAAGGATAGATCCAATATGAAGGGACAACTAACAGTCCTTAAAGAACCCGTAAGGCGCCTTTCAAGGCTATCTTCTTTCTGTGTCTAGTGTCCCTATTCTCTGTCTTGCCGGGAAGGAAGGCAATAAGGTCTATCCCTCTGGTTTAGATCTTACCTACCTCTGACACCCTGATATGTCAGGTAAGTTGATAAGGTCTCTCCTTGTGGTCGATAACTCCTATTTATCTTTCCCGTAAGGCATAGAAGAAATAGCCAATCTCCTGCTTCAAGAGACGGAAGGGAAGCTCGGATCAATAACGCCCAGGGTCCGAAAAAGCGAATACACAATTATGTCCATTTCTAAGCTTATTCTTTCGAGCCCTGTACGGAGGATCTTTCTGGCCGAAGGTAATATAAGGTGTATAGTGGATACGAAGAAGTGTTATGTGTGTTAGTTGTTGGTAAGTATGTTGAGTAGTAGTATGTTGATCCATCTGGTGCTTCTGCTTCTAAGATAAATTCATGTGTTGGGCAGCACTCCATGCTATGCTCCTAGGGTTCCGGTATAAAGAGTCTAAGTGCCGTACCCTACAGCTATTCCTTGTCTATTTTTGAGGCTGACTGAATGGGTAAGGTACTCCCTCATCCTAGGTAACGGTATAAATCTAAGGGGTAAGGAAATCATCCATCCAATCCATCTGGTGCTTATATTCTAAAAGAAGGTAAGTAAAAGGAACTCCTAAGTAAGCGCTTAATTCATTCAGTGTAATCCATGGAATGCGTGAAGCCCGTCCAACAAGGCTCTCTGATTGACCATAATCCAGCCAAGCCATGGATCCATGCCATGACCCAGCAGCTCCGTCCTGCCATTTCATTCATCCCTCAAGGCAGGCAACTAAGTGTAAGAGTTGGTGGATTCAGAAAGAAATGATTATCCTGGGAAATAAGGTAAATGATTATTATATATGTAATAACTTGAAAATAAAATCCATAAAGAAAGAGGGTATATGTTCTAAAGCCCAATCGGCTTGTTCAGTCATGGCATTCTATATTTCGAGCTCCTCAGGCACCGGGTACTCAAAGTTGGGTTCTTTTGAATTAGAAAAAGCTTATGAGAATAGAAAATAGGTTCTAGCTATATTCAACCCGTTGTTTCCATAGGTTGGGGCATAATGTTCCACCGTGATATCTTTCGTGCATTTATCTGTAGGTAAGTTGATTCCTGCAATTATCTTCACACAATCCATTTCTTTCTTTTACCTAGCACAATTTAGAATTCACGCACCTTTCCCCTGGCATCACTCATAGCTTGCTATTTAAGCATACTAAAAAACGTCTCAAACTCACAAATTACCACACCATTATGTCATGATTTTCTTTCCAAGCCTCTCAGGCTTCACGCTTTGCAATTTCACGCTAGCTCGTTTTGCTGGATCCAAAACTAGTCTTACAAGATGATTGGTTCTAATTCACACTTAACTGGATTCACGCACAGATGAATCTACTTGTTGCACGCTATCATTCCTAGTGAATCTAACATTATATTAGAATTCTTACTTAGTGCAGGCACTCAAGAATTCTATACAGCTCAAGTTCGATAGCTCGCTAGCTGGAAAATGTTTCATTGTTTACTGAAGCAACGACCATCATACCCGCTCTTGCAACATGCTTAGTTCTTATTTATTTCTTTGCATTCGTCCAAAACTAGATATTCTCATACAATCATAGATTTTTAATCTCACACAGAGACAATACATACCTAATGGGACTTCTATCATACTCGATATTGGCTTGCAAAATTTTTCTGAGCTGACAAGATATTTCGTGCAAAAAATAACTGTTACAACTCCAGGATTCTTCTGTTGCGCACTATGCATGCAATATATAGATCTTTGTATAAGTAAACAACCAATAATCGAACTACTGCAATCTGCAAACTCTCAGAAATCACCACAGATCTTCACGCATAAAATTTTCCACGGCTTCATCACTCCAACTCACAATTTTTTTTGACTCCTCCTCACACAGAGAATTCTACGCTCAATTGACTGGCTCTGCTCCTCGACATATGCTGCACAATATTTCCGTTTCCATGATTTCGACCATCATATGTAGGTCTCCATGTTGCTCCATCATACACAAGTCTCCACGCTCAATCAACCTGAGAAACAGATATCAGGAAAGACGGTCTCTGCCAGAGATCGCAGAGTGGCAACCATTTTCACTACTCAGAGAGAACCATCTCGATCACAACAGAAGACAGTCACACCACAATAAATATATCAAAACACATGATATCACCTCCAATGGTAGCAGGGAACAAAATCTACCATAACCAGCAGTAAAACCAAACACACACATTTTCCTTCATTCTTTGCGCACACAAAGCTCCAATATAGCACCACAACAAAACCTAAGCTCTGATACCAAAATGATGCCAGTAATTCTACCCAAATCAAAATATTGCCCACAATAGAGTGTGTATTCTCTTAAACATGAAATCCTCAATTATAAAATCCTCATACAAACCACTTAGATTCAATACAGAATATATATGAAGAGAGAACCGAACACAACCAAAATACTTGCATAAAATATAATAAGAAATTACAGACTCAAAACCTTCTTTGCCTAATATTACTTTTGTGGGCCTCTCGGCTCTCGCCCCTTCACATAAACTCTCACACCATTTCTCTCTATATCTCTTTGTCCTCCATCCTCACACAAACCTCATATTTATAAATAATTGTGGATTAATTTCAATCCATGATTTTCTCCACAAATAACTCAACCAAATTCTAAAATAGCTTTATCCCTCCTTTGACACAACTAAGTTCCATTTAAGGAGTTCATAATCCCTAAAATATATATACAACTCATCTCCACTCATATTCTCAATTTATTAAGAAAATATTTACAATAAACCTCACACTCATATTTTCCTCTCAATTTATTTTTTAAATGGACATAATTTATAAAATAATTAAAAAAAACATCACCCCCTAAATCACACAAATAAATAATGAAAATTAAGCAGGATGATCTTGCATCAGTGGAGTAAGGTTCCATATTTAAAATAACCGAACTAAGATGCAACGCTCCTTAGCGAGCCAAAAACATTCATGTAAAATCAATGGTTCCGTGACCAAGTCACAAGTGGGAGGAATACCTGTTAAAACTAGTTTAGAAGTAGTTAGTAGAAAACACCCAACCGAGCTTCGTAAAAATTATCTGCTACAAGGATATACCAGACGAGTTCACCTACGCAAACCTATGAGAGGGAATTAATCCATCTAGTATCATAAATAAAAAATATAGAGAAGAAAATAATACAATAACAAGATAGCTTACCTTTAAGATCTCTTGCCGAAAACCAAAGAAGAAACCTGCAAGTTATACCATTAAGATTTATGGTTATAATATCTATAGGGTTTGAAGAAAACAAACTAAAACAAATTACAACCTGAATCGACGATGTAGGAAGAGGGTTTCACCATGGATTTTCTCCTGTGGCTGCACAGTTGAGGAGTGGAAATCCAACTAGAGAAACTCAAAACCATCACATTGGCCCTAGGCAGAAAAAATGTTCAAATCTTAAGACGCAGACGAGATGAACCTTCACGGATATCACATCCAAAAAAAGAGAATACGAAAACCTAAACTCTGTGTAAGCCCGTCTATGTTAAACCTTTATGTCACATTAAGTTTTTTTGCAATAATCTCATTGCAGGCGTAAGCACTTACCATAATGTTGAGGGCGGAGACCCTATCATTGCCGGAAAGCACCTTGGAGGGGTTTGTGCTGTAGAGGAAACTAGGCACACCTGTAGAGTGCAGAGGCGAATGGCCGAATGGAAAAAACGGTTAGGGGTAGGAGGTCATTACTGTCAAAACCCTAAATCAATTCAGCCATTGGATCTTGGGTAGAGTCAGATCGACGGTGGAGAGACAGTCCAAATTTCCTGCCTAAATTAATTGCCAACAGGGAGTGGAATTCATAATAAACCAAATAAAAATGCAAGGTTTGTATACAGTGATATAGCTGTGCGGATGGATTAAATATTAAACAAATAATAGAAGCCATAAATACAAGGTACATAATCTATCTATTAAATTGCAAGGATAGTACCACCAAGCAAATTCGAATTGATAGGCTGTCAGTTAATCACCTCGAGAAGCACAAGCTAGAAATCTAACTTTAGGATTAAGATTGTAGTTGGAATTTATTGAATTTGTTATAATGCGGAACTGTTAACATCACTGAGATGGTACAGACGAACTTATTGTTAAGTTATTCCAGTTATCATAGTTGTAAATTTGAATGTAATGAGATGTAAAAAAATTTTATGAGTGTAATGTTGGATGTTACAAGTGGTATCGGAGCAGTGTTCGCATGCTGGGACCCTATGGGTCACCTAATATGACAAATTATGTGTAAATGATGCACAGCTAAGGAACCATAGCAAGAGACGTTATGAGAAGGGGGTCAATGCAACAACCACCCTAGAACACTGGGGAACCCCAACCATGACCAGAAATGAATCCTAAGATGTGGATTCATCTGAGTGTGTATCAGCATCAAAAAACAAGTAGACTGTTGGAGGAACAACAACACCAGACTGGCATTATGTTAAATACAGTGCAGAAGCTATAGGAAGAAACAGTGTGAGTTCGAAGTGATAAAGAGCGCTTGATGAAAGAACAAGAAATGATACTTAAGAGCCTCTTGGATAAGCATAATCAGGGAATGGAACAACCAAGTCCTGATAGAGACATGCAGGGAGGTAACAAGTAACAAGAAAGGGACCACACCACTGACAGAATGGAAAGAAGTCATTCACAATGGAGTAATAAAAGTAAAAACTACAATGAGGCTGAGTTAGGTAATGTGTCAGATCAGTAAGAAGCTAAGAAATAAGTTAAGAAGCAGAAAGTGGAGCTGCAGGGTGAATTTCGAAAGATAAAACCACCTATGTTTTATGGAGTAGAAGAAGAGGTGGCTGAAGCATGGTTGATAAATATGAACAAGTATTTTCAAGTGTACGAATATAGCAGCAATATTAAAGCCATATTGGACATCTATCAGTTGAGGGAGAAGGCCACAATATGGTGGGAGGAAGTTAAGAATGTCCATAGTATTGATGATCGGGATGTGACTTGGGATTTGTTCCAGCAATATTTTAAAGATAAATATTTAACCGAGCACTTATATGACAAGAAATCTAGAGAGTTTCATGATTTAAAACTGGGACAATTTACGATGGATGAATACATCACCAAGTTCACATCCTTACTTCGTTATGTTCCTTATCTAAGGGACAAAAAGGCTAAGGGTCAGCGGTTCCTGAGCAATTTTTTGACTCATATGAAGGAATGAATTGAGTTTTTGAATCCCAAAACCATGGACGAGGAAATCCAGAAGGCAAGAATGCGGTATCAACAATCTAAGGCAAAAGGAGAGATGGGTAAAAGTTGGTAGTCAAAGAAAGAACAAAAAGGAAGCTCATGCTTCAAGAAAAACAGATCTAGTAATTTCAAAAATGCTGCTAGAAGTTCAGTAAGAAAATAGTTTGGTAGAAATCATCAAAGAATATGATGGCCTGCGGAAGATAAACCCATGGAAGCTTTCAGCAAGCCATATCAAGCAAAAAATCAGAAACCACCCCTACAGTGCTGGGGGTGTGGTGAGGCTCACCACTACAGAAATTGTCCGCAGTGAGGAAGGAGTAAGGCAGTTACCAACTTAAAAGAAACTTCAACAATAGGAGATGTAGCTAGAAATATACCCAGAATTAAAGTAGCCTTGGAAGATCGGTAGGCACATTATCAATCTACAATGATAGAATTGGAAGGTAAGCTACTCTCTCAACCTGTTTCTATTTTAGTAGATCGAGGTGAAAACTTAAGCTACGTAAGTCCCAAATTAGTAGAGATTTGTAATTTACAGAGTCAAAAATTCAGAAATCCATGGCTGGTACAGTTAGCCACGGGAGCAAAGAGAAAATTTTGTGCCAAAATTTCGAATTGTACGCTGGAAATTAGTGAACAACAGCTAACTGTAGACCTGAATATATTTCCCCTAGGATCCTACGATGTGCTATTTGGAATGGATTGGTTGTAAAGGCACTGGACGTTAGTGGATTGTAAGGAAAAAGTTATAAATTACAGGATGCGAGATGGAACTCGTAAGGAGATACAAGGTACTAAGAAACCCCTACAACTGTGTCATATTACAGCCTCTCAAATAAGTAAGTGCATGAGCAAAGGATTCCAGTTATATGCCATTCAAGTGGGTTTTACTAATTCCAAAGAAAAGACTCCGATGATGGAAAAAATTCCAATAGTGCAAGATTTTATGGACAAATTTCCAGAGGAAATACCAGGATTGCCACCAAGAAGGGACATTGATTTTACTATAGAGTTGATACTTGGAGCATCACCGATTTCAAGGACAGCATATTGAATGAGCGTACCAGAATTGATCGAAATGAAGATGCAGTTACAAGAACTGTTGGATAAAGGGTATATCCGACCAAGTGTATCCCCTTGGGGAGCACCAGTGCTATTTGTGAAGAAGAAAGACGGAACCATGCGAATGTGCATGGACTATTGCCAGCTCAATAAATTTATTGTCAAAAATAGATACCCTACTGCGGATTGATGATCTGTTTGATCAGGTGAAGGAAGCTACCATATTTTCAAATATATATCTAAGGTCGGGATACCATCAGATCCAGATAAAAGATGAAGACATTTATAAAACTGCTTTCCGTACCAGATATGGACACTATGAGTTTGTAGTGTTACCATTCATATTGACAAATGCACCAACAACCTTTATGAGGCTGATGCATGGTATATTTCACCCCTTTCTAGATAATTTTTTGTTGATATTTATTGATGATATTTTAGTTTATTCCAATAATGTAGAAGAGCATAAAGAGCACTTACGGATTGCTAGAGATGTTATGGAAGCATCAGCTGTATGCTAAGTTTAGCAAGTGTGATTTCTTCAAGGAAGAAATACGATACCTTGGTCACGTTATTTATGCTGAGGGAATTTCAGTTGACCTGAAGAAAATTAGGACGATTATGGAATGGAAGGTAACCCAAAATGTGGTAGACATCCAATCCTTTATGGGTTTAGCCGGTTATTATCAGTGGTTCATTGACGGATTCTCAAAAATTTCCTTCCCAATTACTTCCTTACAAATGAAGGGAAAAATATTTAAATGGACGAAGGAATGTCAAAACAATTTTGAAAAGATAAAACTTTTATTGACTACGACTCTAGTATTGAGAGTAGCTGATCCCAATAAAGAGTTCGAAGTCTACACAAATGCATGTAAGGAGTTGGGACGATTTTGTCACAAGAAGGTAAATTAGTTGCATATGAATCACGGAAACTGAAAGATCATGAACAATGATACTCAGCTTATGATTTGGAGTTGACAACAGTAGTGCATGCACTCCAGGTATGGAGGCACTATTTTCCTGGAAAAATATTTGTACTCAAGACCGATCATAGTAGCTTAGCCAGTTATTTTAAGCAAGCTGACCTTAATTCTCGTCAGGCAATATGGAATGCTTTCCTGAGCAAGTTTGACATTGATATGCAACACGTGAAGGGTAAGGAGAATAGAGTAGCAGACGCATTAAGTAGAAAGTTGCATGGTGTTTATGAACTGTACTATAATCAGGTTGAATGCAAATTTCTGGAGCAAATAAAAATAGAAGCTGAGAAGGATCCTGAATACCAATTTATGTGGCAGCAAGTAGAGGATTCCAGAAAAAAAAAGGAAAATCTACTAATTACGGAATTAACAAGGATGAGTTGCTAACTTTTAAGGAGAGGATTTTTGTTCCAAATTGAATGGAATTGAAGGAATTGATTCTAAATGAGTATCACCGAAGTAACTACTCTGGAGATCCCGGGTATTAGAAAATTATAACAGTAATTAGGAAGAACTACTTATGGCCAAGTATGCGAAGAGACATTGCAGAATATCTAAACAAGTGTTTGGAGTGCCAGCAAGTGAAGGTGGAGCACCAACACCCAGCCGGTCTGATGCAACCTATACCAGTACCTGAATGGAATTGGGAGGTTATATCCTTAGACTTCATTATTGGTTCACCAAATTCAAAGAAGCATAATGACTCCATAATGGTAGTGGTAGATCGACTAAGCAAAGTAGTGCATTTTATACCAGTACAGTCCACTTATAAGACAATGTAAATAGCAGACATATTTATGCGAGAAATATTTACACTGCATGGCGTTGGGCTGGAATTAAGATATGATTTCACCCTACTTTTACTTCGAATTATCATACATTTTTAGGATTTCTCTCTTCTTAACAGTAAAGGAAAGGAGGGTTAATGAAAAATCATGATAAATTGACTAACAGTAAGAAGCATGTTTAAAATAACAATGATTTGACTTATTTCATCTTTATTCGCAAGTAAATGAGGCAGCTGAATCGATGATGAAAAAAATACAGCTAACAAACAGAGAACATGAATCCACAGTAACCCCCAAGGATGAGCGGAAGGCGGAAAGATAGGTCCATGTCCGAAGAACTCAAATGACAGCCACGCTCTGTGGGATGTCATTTGGAAAAGACCATTCCACGTAGTGAAATCGCCTTTAAAAAGGCCAAGGATGGGCAAGAGAAGGGAGGCGAAATAAGAATTATTTTTCTGTAATAGGCGTATCAGAACAAAACTGTCTAGTTTTATTCATGTCTTGACTTCTTTAATAAAGAATTTTGGTATTTTGAATAATCATTTCCTGATTTTTCCATTTCATTGGACTTTTGGTGGTTTGGGCCCAACCCTCGGAGTTTCTGCGCTCACCTCTGTACTGTACGTTAATTACAAAATTTATGTTCAGTTATCTAATGCGTTCTGTGAGATATATTTCTACTTGTTAAAATTCTATGCCTGTGATGCTATAGTTTCCTCTGCCACTCAGGCGTTTTATTGTTCATGTTTCTGGTTTACAGTAATATTTTTATAATTGTTGGAAATTTTCATCGTTTTCTCAATTCCTTTATATATGTTTCTGAGCTTTAGCACAATCTCTGTTCAATGCTTTATGTCGCCAAGAATTAGATCCTTTCCATTGGTACTATAGAATTTCTTGTTGTGCTTAATATAGAAGAATGTTAGTCAGTTAGTTCGCAAGAGAATTCCATTGCAAAATTGAAATAAGCAATTATTGTTCAATTCATTGAGTTTGTTGTTCCATTCAGTAGGACTGCTGTTCAATTCATTGAGTGTGTTATTTAATCATAGATTATTCTCACTAGGCTTATTTCGATAGGATAGTTAGCGATAATTTACAAACTCCATTCCCTTTGAATTGATTGAACTTCGAGAATAGATTGATCTTCCTCATAGTAATATAGAGTAGCTATTTCCGATGTCACTCTCATATATTGTGCTCACACTCTTGAAATAAGAAGACTTACCCTAGGTTGAAAATTAAATGAGAAGCTTAGAGGTTGCCTATAATAGTCACCTTAAATAACCGACACATGGTATCTCAAAGACTGTCATTTCTAACAGAGATGTGAAGTTTACTTCAGCATTCTAGAAAATGATATTTACAGGATTGGGAACCCAAATTAATTTCAGCACTACGTATCATCCACAGACAGATGGACAGATTGAGCGAGTGAATCAGATCCTGGAAGATATGTTACGCATGTATGTAATGCAACATCCAACTAAGTGGGAAGAATATCTGCACCTAGTAGAGTTTGCATACAATAATGGATATCAGGAATCTCTTAAGATGAGTTTGTTCGAAGCATTATACAGACAACAATGTCGAACTCATATTAATTGGAGTAGCCCACAAACCAAGTTGATGCTTGGACCGAAAATGCTAGCTGAAATGATGTTAGAAGTAAGGAAGATCACATAAAATTTGAAGGCAGCTCAGGATAGACAAAAAGTGTATGCAGATAAGAAAAGGACTTATCGTGAATTTGAGGTGGGAGACCATGTGTACGTAAGGATCAAACCAAGGAAAAGCACTTTAAGGTGGGCATCTTGTGCCAAGTTGGCTCCCAGGTTTTGTGGCCCTTTTCAAATATTGGAGAGGTTAGGACCCATGGCTTATCGATTGGCCCTGCCCAGTCATATCCGTATACACAACGTCTTTCATGTATCGTTATTAAAACAATACATACATGACCCAAAGCATCTAATCCACTGGAAAGACATTAAGGTAGGTTATGAATACAAAACCTGATTAGAAATAATAAAGTTTATGAGGAATTAATTCAAATTTTGTTGATTGCAGGTGGAACCGGATGATGAGTTTCTGGTCAAGCCTCAGTGTATAATCTATCGAAGAGAAATCATGCTCCAGAAATGAGCCATCACCCAGGTTAAGGTGCAGTTTATGACAAAGAGATTAATTAAAATATAACTGTCCCATATATGCGACTACGGCTTGCCCATTTAAGGGCATTGCTCGTGGAGTAAGGTTCCATATTTAAAATAACCGAACTAAGACAGAATGCTCCTTAGCAAGCCAAAAACATTCCTGTAAACTCGATGGTTCCGTGACCAAGTCACAAGTGGGAGGAATACCTGTTAGAGCTGGTTTAGGAACTTAGTTAGCAGAAAACACCCAACCGAGCTTCGTAAAAATTATCCGCTACAAGGATATACCAGAGGAGTTTACCTGCGCAAACCGACGAGAGGGAATTAATCCATCTAATATCATAAACTAGATAGTTAGAGAAGAAAATAATATAATAACAAGATAGCTTCCCTGTAAGAGCTCTTATTGGAAACCGAAAAAGCAACCTGCAAGTTATACTGTTAAGATTTATGGTTAGAATAGCTGTAGGGTTTGAAGAAAACAAACTAAAACAAATTCCAACCTAAATCGACGATATAGGAAGAGGGTTTCACTGTGGATTTTCTCTTGCGGCCGCACGGTTGAGGAGTGGAACTCCAAGCAGAGAAACTCAAAAGCATCACATTGGCCCTAGGCAGAAAAAACGTTCAAATCTTAAGACGCTGACGAGATGAACCTCCACGGATATCACATCTAAAAAAATAGAATACGAAAACCTAAACTCTATGTAAGGCTGTTTGTGTTAAACCTTTATGTCACAGTAAATTTCTTTGCAAGAATCTCATAGCAGGCGTAAGAACTTACCAGAATGTTGAGGGCGGAGACCCTATCATCGCCATAAAGCACCTTGGAGGGGTTTGTGCTGCAGAGGCAGCTAGGTACACCTGCATAGCGCAGAGGCGAATGCCCGAATGGAAAAAAAGGTTAAGGATAGGAGGTCATTACCGTCAAAACCCTAAATCAATTCAGCTGTTGGATCTTGGGTAGAGTCAGATCAAGGGTGGATAGACACTCCAAATGTCCTCCCTAAATTAATTTCCAGCACGGAGCGGAATTCCCAATAAACCAAATCAAAATGCAAGATTTGTATACAGTGATATAGCTATGCAGATGGATTAAATATTAAACAAATAATAAAAGCCATAAATACAAGGTATATAATTTATCTATTAAATCGGAAGGACAATACCACCAAGCAAATCCGAATTGATAGGCTATCAGTTAATCACCTCGAGAAGCTCAAGCCAGAAACCTAACTTTAGGATTAAAGTGGTAGTCGAAATTTATTGAATCCATTAAAATGCAGAACTATTAACATCACAGGGATGGTATAGACGAACGTATTGTTAAGTTATTCCAGCTGTCATAGGTGTAAAGTTAAATGTAATGAAATGTAAAAGTAATGAGTTGTAATTTTTTTTAATGAGTGTAATGTTCGCTGTTAATGTTGAATGTTACAGATTCTTACATACTCAAAAAGAGAAATAGTGAGCAAAACTTATCTCTTTAACCATTTTTTTGATAACTGACTGCAAATGAGATTCTTACATACACAAAAAGAGAAATGGTGAGAACGATTAGAAAGATAAGAGTAATGACATTTTCTACTGGCACATCATATCATTCACATTCATTTTATGAAGTAGTGAGTTCTTGTAGTTTTTTTTCTAACTTCTTTATTGTTATAAAAAATTGATAAAAATTACAAGTTTGCCAATTTATAGAAAATTTATAAATTACAAATATGAAAACCAAATAACTATCTTCAAATTTCCACTTGACAAACAAGATAAATTTGAAATTCGAAACTAGTGTAAACTAAAAACAGACGATTTGGCATTTATCCGGCATCCTCTCTCTCCAGGTCCGGCATTGGATCCGGTAGCTCCTTCACTCTCCCCAGGTCCGGCATTGGATCCCGGAGCTCCTTCAACCGGATGTTCTACTCAACGCCGTTTCTGTTATCCGTTTGGTGCATCTGTGGTTTGCATAATTTCGAGAGATGCTTAGCTGGAAGTCTCGCTCTGCATTTTCAAATTCAAGAACTCAATGCGGACCACGTTGTAGTTGCCTCCCACTTTTCAAAAACACATTGAAATGCTCAGCCACTGGCATTGGCATAAGAGAAAGCATGAGCCCAGCTCTCTACCTCGACGAATACAGAGTCAGTTGTCGGCCGAATTTTGAACGAAATAAATGGGCAACAAATATGGAAACATCAATTTTGTTGACATGTGATTTTTTTGAAGGTTTTTATGGTGGTTTTTTTCTGTTTATTTTTTTTAAATTCTAGCAGAAATTTACGGAAAATAGAAATTTGATTTGTAACCTTTCACAATTTAAGTGTCTTAGAGATTTTTTAAGGTGCTGAATCCATATATATAATAAAAAACCAGTTTAAAAAACAGAAATCAAAATTTTACCTCAAATTTTTTCACTGAATTCTGACACCTAAAACTCAAAAAATCACACTAAAAACAACTCCATTTCACTAAAAATCATCAAACAAGATACATTTAAATGCATGAAAGCTGACAAAAGTAAACTCTGTTATGCTGTGTTGCTCTACTTCGCTTTGAACGACATGTTTTCAATATAAATTCATAAAAAAATGCCTTCTACATAGCTCGTGGGTCTCAAAATATCTCCTCGAGAAGTCTAATTATAAGATAAATGATGAGGACCATTGAGACCTACCGAAAATATAAAAGTTCAAGAAATAGCTTTTTATAAATGTATATTTCGAGGATTTAACCAATAATTTGCATACCTTTCATGTTTTTGAGAAACTTATTATTCTATGTATGGGAAGTTATTAAATTAATTCTAAGGTTTTCTAGATGCATTTTCTTACTTTGTAATTTTCTTTTACCCACCTTGGATTCTTTAAATGAAATTATTTATCTATTTATTTATTATTAAGTGTTTTAATTTCATGTATATTTTGCAATTTTAAAAATATAATTTTTTTTTTAATGGAAAAAGTTATTTTTTTTTAACTGTATTTTGCAATAAATAATATTTAAATATTTTACATATTTATATATTATAATACCTAGCTTAGTTATCTCATTTTATTTTAAATTTTTACAAAATTATATTTGACTTTTAAGTAAGAAAAAAAAGACTAACTAATGTGTTAAATTGGGTAATAAACTTTAGTGTATATTTTATGAATAAAGAATTACCTTCAAAATTTCGATAAGTGGTTAGTAAATAATTCCAAGTTTCCAGAGTAGTTGGGATGAAGCACCTTCTCCTCTGAGGATAAAAAGGAAATCTCAGGGAGGAGAAGGGGTTTTGTGCAAAGGGAAAAGAAGGGAAGAACAAGTAGTTGTAAAAACAAAGTTGTTTAGAGTTAGTTGATAAACAGTGGAACTCTGCAACCCGAATTGGAGTAAAAGGCTTGACAAGGGTCTTGAGGTCCAACTCTAGAAATATTTTACTAACTACTTGTGAGGAGCATAGGGGGAGTTGAGGACGTAATCGCCTCAGTCATGGTTAGGTGGCTTAACAAGTGGAACGAAATTCCAGATAAGTTTTGTGGGGTATATAATAGATCTAGAAAATTATGATGTTTTTAGTACTTGTTGTAGTCGCCACAACACCACCCAAAATTTTGGGTATATTCAAAATTTCGGATCCCCTTTTGCTCGCTCAGCCATTAGGGTTTCGACCTAACCTTTGGTCAGTCACACCCCCGTGAACTATTCCCACCAAACCCTGTCACTGCACCCTTTTGCCTAGATGTCTCATCAATACACTACGGCTTGGGGGTCTGCTGCTACAAGTAACACTGAAAGTTCCCCCCCGTTGGATTCAGAGATATGTTTCCCCCAGATCATCCTGATAGTGGCCTCAGGTGTGCTTAACCAAATTCCAGCCCCTCGCAAACCTTCTCATCGCCATGACAAGATAATTTTTCTACCATCACGCGATGTGTAGGGGTATCATCATGCATGCACTTGAATGGAAGCTTGTTTATGTATTAGGTACACAACATATGTCCATTTATAAGCACTTTCACCATGGATCATTTAGGCATTCTGTTTGGGTACGCCACCAAGCTCATGGTCCCATGTAAATTATTTTAAAATATGAGGACATCATTCTCTAAAAGGTAACCGTGGACTGATTAATGTTAAATTATTTCATGCAGGTAAATTCCATAGATGATATACCCAACAATGCCGCCACCACACCGAGGGAAAGAAAGTGAAACTAAAACAACAAGGGTGCAGTTGTGGAACATGACACTTTCATCTCCTGCCCATGTGGGGATGAGAAATAAGGCTACATCTGAAGGCCTTGTCTAGGCGGATGACGAGAATAAGAGTAATTCGAGCTAAAATATAAATGTGGGAGATATGTGACACCTCTAAGCGAGAACCAAAAGGTGTGTAAATTGGGAAAACTTCAGATCATTGTTGCACCACGTCTTTTCATTTGTATGGCCCCATTCCTAAGGAGCTTCTTGGAGAAGGAAAAACTGCTCGCTAGGTGTGGAAATCATATTTCAGACCAAAGGGGCGAATTAGTAGGGGGAGAAGAATTAGTAAAGCCTGATGCTTTAGACTCCATGAAAACATTTTTGCTATGTTTCTTGATCTTGGCATACCCCCAATAGAGATATCACCGATTAGACAAGAGAAGATATGGAAACGATGGACGTCATTGCTTTGCATAGAAGGAGGAGAAAAATCATGGAACTGACAACAAAAGGGAATGACCCATTTGTTCCACACATTGTTTGTCGAAGTGTGCTTCTCTTGTAACATATTGTTATTAGCATAGTCACGAGAAGATTACATGACGTGGGTATCTACTCAGCCATCGCCACCGTGACCATTCCAACCCCTCCTCTTTGATTCAAAAGAAATCACCCACCAAATTCAAGAGGTAAATAAATATTATGTGTCATAGCAGAGGATGTCTCCACTTTTATTCACGGGTTTTTCTTTCTTTGTTGTCGCGCTATCCCACACAATTTTGGAGGCTCCCATAATTTCCGTGGCACATGAGAGGGATGAAAAACTACCACGTCGTCGCCTCTTAGATCGGACAAGTCATGAATACCTGCATCATAGATACAAAATCGACCGTGTCTCAATTGAACACGAAAGGGGAAGTCGGTAGAAAGCAGGCTCGGTCACCTCAAATGGTGAACGCGAAGTTAAGTGGATGATGTGGAGTTCAGCCACACGATCATGACATGAGATCGATTTCTTAAAGTTGCCTCCATGAAACCGAAATTTATGAAGTGTACCTTGTGTTTTAACTTGAAATAAAAATCAGGGAGCATCAAATCTATGCACTCCTACACAGTCAAGAGGCTCGTCCTCCGTTGAGATCACCCTTGCAATGAAATTCACCAGGGTTTCGTAGAAATAATGCAGAACATTACGTTACATGAAAAAGCAATGAAAAACCATTCTGTTGTATGGTATCGACACAGGTTTGATACTCAGTGCAAAAGGTATGATCAGCCTAAATTGGAGTTTGAAGGGCGAGCATGCTGCATGGAAAAGTCTGGAGAGAGACCCAATGCAAATCAGGATTTCAGTTGCAGCTTAAGCGATCTGTGTAGTCGCATGACCTCGAATCTATGGCAAAGGCTGGTGAGACTCGGCATTCACTCGACCCTACACCTTCTCCATCATACAGAGCACTTGAGAAAATGAGGCGTGGTGGTTGTAGCCATGTAGCTCCCATCGGTCATGCCCCCCCACCAGCTCGTCGCTCGACCGAATTACAAAAGCCGCAACTAGAAAAAAATTAAGGGAGTGCAGCCTATGGCCTATTGCGACCAGTTGCTGAGTCACATAGAAACTGTATATGTGCCCAGTGCGACCTATGGCAAGCACGACCAGTCGCGAGGTTGCAGAACTTGTGGGTCAATCGAACAGTGTGACTTGCATGACACTGCGACTGTGTGACTTCCGGCCTATCCGAACAGTCATTTGTTTGCAAAGATGCTACAGATGTGCCCGATGCGACCTACAGTAAGCGTGAACAGTCGCTAGGTCACAGAGCATGTGGAACAACCAAGAAATGCAACTTGCATGGAGTTGCAGCCATGCGACCTATGGGAGGTTGCATTTCTTCTTAAGTCGTTGAGTCGCATAATCACACTCAAGAAAAGTAACAAGGGTAAGAAACCTTCACGATAACATGACTGTCTAACCTATTCACCTGCAAAACTGTTGACCAGCGTTATATGGTAATATCATCATATTTACATTAGAGTCGTGGAATGGAAAACTAGTTTTGACCATTGAAAGAGATCCAGGAGATTGGCATCTAAGCTGATGCATTTGACGAGAGTTTCACCCGAATACATAAAAAAAAGGGGGGAAGCTATGGAATGTGCACAAGGCTTGCAAGTCATTCATGAGATTAACGATGGACGTGGGCATACACGCTTCCTAAGGCTTCCAGGAAAGATGGTTATATGGTAATGGGCCTATAGGTAAGACATAATCGAGAAACACAACCACGTAATCAAGGAAGGGATACGAGGAAGAGTGTGGTCACTATATCTCACTTTCAAGCCAATTGATCTACCTTCAGACAGGAGGGCCACAGATGATAACCATATCAAGGAAAATTGGATATTTTTCACAATGGTTGAACGCTTCAGCAACACCATCATAGAAGAGGTGGAAATTATACTCGGAGGTAGTTCCCAAGACAAGTTAGACCACACATCTGCATTCGACACTCCATCCATAGCAATACCAAAGACAACACGGTGACTGAAGAAGCATCGGGAGACCTTACACAAGCCATTCTCTCCGACAACATAGTGGCACAACCAGTGACCACACAGGGGTCCAAATTTATTACTCGTTAAAACCACTTTTTCAGCTAATTAAATGTGCTTCCAACATCAATTTTATTATAAATAGATGTGACCCATGTTATTTGTTTACAAGTAGAAACCGGTGACTAGCATGGTGAAAGCTAGGGTTTTCTTCAGCAAGGAAGGTGGATCCTTACAAAAATCGAAGAACCTCTCTATAGGCTCAATGGAACATCTATCACCAATCCATTCATGCAAGGTCCGAGCTCTCCAAAAGAGAAGGATAGAAGGAATAGCCCTAGGCCGTAGCCTCCCAGGTCGCAACTAACCTCAAGTCCCAGATGACCCCAGGTTGCAGGTCAAAGGTCATAGATGACCCCAGGTCGCAAGTCGCAGGTGACCCCAGGTTGCAGGTCACGGGTGACCCCAGGTCGTAGGTCGTAGGTGACTCCAGGTCGCAGGTGACTCCAGGTCACAGGTGACCCCAAGTCACAGGTCATAGATGACCCCAGGTCGCAGGTCACAGATGACCCTAGGTCTCTAGTCGCAAATGAACTTGGGTCGAAGGTCGCAAATCGCCTAAGTCACAAGCCAGCCCAATAGTCGAGAAGACCAACAGTCAAGGGAAACTCAAGAGTCATCTCATCCTATATGTACAACTCCATGAAATGATGAAAGGATTTTTAGCTCGGTAATTGAAGCCAGTATGAGAGATGAATTGGTGCTTGAGAGTTAAAGGCACTCAGCTCTTGGTATCAAGTAGAGAAAGAGGTAGCGAGGCTAGGATTTTGGTATCATGCATTGAGATGAATAGCCCATGTTCCACTATTGGGTTTTGACGAGTTGTAAACATGTATTTGGCATTACAGCAGCATTAATAATATATTCTCTTTTCTGGCACTAATTCACATGCTTGCTTGTGGTGATAGTACTAGCTGTCAAATATTTCACTATGTTGTACGTGTGCTTTCATGCATGCAATTGATTATGAACTAATAGTGGTTGCATGTACGTTTTATCTTGAATCAGTGTTTATTTGTTCCTTGCCATGTCAGTGATTTATTGTGAACTACTTTGCAATTAACTTCTAGCATGTTTTCTTCCATGTATGTCTGACTGGTTTTTTTGGCTCACTGTTCCCACTCACGACATACCCCCCTTATATTCTGCTGCTTAGACTTGCTTGTATATTTGTTTATGGTTCGTCAATCTTGGGCAGATTTTGCCTCACTGAGTGGTCATTTCATGTTTTCCTTTGCTTCATCATCTTCTCATCCACAAACCAAGAGTGGAAGCACTTATGGTGACAACCGGGGCCACATACTAGATGGGGCTCCTATCCCAAACAGTGTGAGGTCTAATTGGGACCTTTCACCGGGGAGACCCCCTTGTTGTCAATAGTACAATTTTTCCTATCAACAAATTGGTGCTAGAAGGAGGGTAGATGACAAGCTGAGCCCTTAGAGCCTATAGTTAGTCTCATATCTGTAAATGGCTCGTCCCGAAATCATTCTCTCGAGATTTTTAACGGATTTATCTAGTTCTTGATGCTCAAACCCCAATGAACCTCTGTATAAAGCCTGATCCCAGTGTTTGTTATGATGATCCTCAAGTTATCAGTTGTTCAGACTCTTTCCCTAATGTTTCCTTGTCTATCTCCTCGAGTCCAGGACACATTCAGGTCTCGAAGAAGAATATTACTATTCATCCTCCTGAATTTCCATGTAATAGAGTTTTGGTCACAAAAGTTCTAAGTGATGATAGACGTGTACAAGAAAATAATACCTTTTGTACAACCCCTGAATCTTTCACGCACCTTGTCAAATTAGAACTTGAAAACCATTTTGGCCTAACATCTCTCCCTATTAATGAAACCTATCTCAAGTCCACTGAACGTTTACCTGGGTACTGTTCTAAATCTCATTCACATACTGGTAATAAATTGAGTCTTGTCTTGGATAAAGCTGATTTCCCTACAAAATATTTGGACTGTGATGGGCATGCAGGATCATTGGCCTCTCTGGATGACACTATTGTGTGAGATGAAGGTACTTGTACGTTTGATACCCCCACATCTGAATCATTTCATCCATTATTCCCTGATTCATTTCATGAGGCTGCCACACCAGTAATTTCTTCAAGTCATTCAAAGCTGTCTTATACTAGTGTTGACGAAAATCACAAACACGCGAGTGGTGTTCCACAATCACAAAACAAAATTGATGAATCTCTTATGTCTAATATTTTTCATCCGAAATATTTAAACTGCCAAAAGAGTGACTACCTGTATCGGCAACCTCAAGATGTTTCTTTTATTGATTTATCCCAACTGTTAACTCTAGGGGAGCCTAACATGCCAGGTACCCAACTTGATCAAATCGATGGTTCCAATGATCGCTACTTATCTAAAAACATATTCACTCACGCCTCTAAGAACTGTCATTCATATCTATCTGTCAATCGTATGAAGCCACCGAAATTCAATGATCTGCTTTTTGATGATTTAGGGACCCATTAGGAAATCGAAGCAATTTAGCTTCTGGTTGAACTTATTTCAAGTTCATACGATCTTGATGAGACCCCTGAAACAAGTCAAACTATGGTTTCTCGAAGTAGGGTTTCTGAAATGACAGTTCCCATGTATCACACTCCTCTCAGCATAACTGCGCCAGATGTTAGCTCATTTGGGCAAGCCTTCCATTCGAATGATGTTTGTCTGAGCACATATTTCTATCCCCTAACAGCTAGTATGCAACAACTGATATACCCTAATTTATTCACTGGAAGGAAAACACCGGCCATTGTCTCTAATATTTTTGGT
The DNA here is from genome assembly GCA_034641835.2 of Pinus albicaulis. NCBI lineage: Eukaryota > Viridiplantae > Streptophyta > Pinopsida > Pinales > Pinaceae > Pinus > Pinus albicaulis. The sequence continues at coordinate 7,085,935 of CM076575.1, read as the reverse complement.
TGTTGCCCAGCTAGTACCAGTTGCATTCAGGCACAAGCATGTGATGTCTTACAAACCTCTCTATTGCCTGAAAATTTTCTGGTCAATTCATCACACCCTCAGAAATCTAAAGAATCTAATACATTGGATTGTCAATATGTCAGTTCGCAAACATTTGGCTGAATTGGTAATAAGGTCACTAACGGTTTTCCAATCACCACAAATAATGATCACATCCATTCGCTAGTTGATCTCACGAAACCATCGAATATTGGAAGCCCCCCGCTCGAAGGTCCATATTTTTTCCAGGACAGTGATGAATTTCAGCCTCCGTTGAAGGTTGCTTCGAATCCTCACATCCTCGAAGAAACCTAGGGACAAATTCGAACTAGGGTTTTCAAAATTAGGGTTTTTGCACTTGGATTCGCGATCACCTCAAATTCACCTGGCGGATGCTTATTTTTTCCATTCCATCAAATTGATCATCCTCATCATCATGATGAGATTCCCAGCTGGTTTGACGGATCCCATCCAATGAATAAACCTGCAAATAGGCAATGTCTTACCGCGCTTCTATCGAACCTAGGGTTGGGCATGGATGGATGTGTGTCATTTATAAATGATTTTATATTTCAAGTAAATATTGCTATGTATTAGGATGAAAGTGCAATTTAGCTTGAAAAATCCATTCTGGCATGTTCTCTGGTAAGTAGCCATGACCTTCTTGTTGTTGCCCATGCTTTTTAGGTAAGTCTTGTTGTCGGTGCACAATTTTGTATGTTGGCTCTGATTGCAAACATTGTTGTTCTTGCAGGATGAGAACTAATGTGGTGGCTACACTGGAAAGTTGATTTCACATAACCCAATCGCCTCTTTGGTTAAACTAGGGTTTTAGGTTTAGGCTAGCTAGGGTTTGTTAATAAAATTTTGTTGGTTGAAGTTGTTAATTAGGTTTACTTGCGAAATTTTTTCTTTATGGTTTAAAATTATGTTTGTTGTCTTTTCTTACGATTAGTAGCTTTATGCATTATAATTTTCCCTTTATTTTTCACTCATTTCTCTTTCAGTTTTATTATTGCTGCATACTATTCAGATAATCACTGCATGTGCTTTGCCTTGTTTTTTCACCTGCATCTAGTTGATCTTTCTCACATATGGCATTGCATTGCATCATAAGCCTCATCCGTTGCATCACGTTGTACACTAGCCTCACATTGTATGCACTGATTGTTAACATGGCTCTGAAATTTTATGTATATTGCATATCTCTCCATGAGCCCTCATTGAACCTGTGGCCTTCAAACCCTCGGTACCTCGACTAGCCCTCTTACTCCTCCTTGCACGTGTTTAAACCCATATGGATTTCTTTCACCTCTTTGCACACACCGAAACCCTAATGGTCTCTCTTGCCCGCCTCGTCATAATTGCTGAAACGATAACCCTATTTTTGTGTGAGATCATGGTGGTTGCCACAAGAAGAAACTTCTCTCAAAACATGTCATCAAAGTCATGTTCTCTGCATTATTCCTACGATTCTAATTCATTAGCCAGGAAGATACGAGCAGGTTTCTTATGGGGAAACCTAACGGGTTTGAATGGCCTATATCCGCAACCTGAGCCTTGTTACTAGCATGGTCTTGAATATCTTAGTGATTTGTTTTTCATGTTTCACCTGTGGGTAGAAGATAGGATGCGAAGGCTTGACATGAGAGAAAACCCAAGTCAGAATATCTTTCAATCTCTATCAAACAAGAGACAACCTCTCTTTCCCGTAAAATAAGTCGAGATCCCTCATCCGCCCATGCAAATAAGTGCTACAAGCACATGAAACAAATAAGGGTAAAGGATTGAGAAATGCTTCCTATGCAGAGAGGTAATGCAAGGACTCCGCCGGGGTACTGACCAGGCTCACTAGAAGTGGAGCAATGTTTTTGATTCCTGGAGGTGACTCCGCCAGTGTACTGTCCAGACCTGCTAGTAGCGAATCAACACCAGAGACTTATTTTAAAAGTTCTTAATATAATAAGCCCGTTTCCTCACTCTCTACATCATTATTGAACTACTGGCATGCGTGAAATTCTGCTTAGGTGTTCTTTGATTAACAAGACCTAGCTCAGGCACGAGGATTGGGCATATCTATAAACGTAAAAGTAATACGAAAGGTACCCATAATAACTGTCCAATATTTCCTTGCATCACTATCTAGACTCAGATTATTGTGGGAACTTTGACAGAGATGGTGGATTCTACTAGTGGTTCACCAACTGTTGTAGCCGCTACAACACCACCCAAAATTTTGGGTATATTCAAAATTTCATATCCCCTTCTGCTCACTCAGCCATTAGGGTTTTGACCCGGCCTTTAGTCAGTCACACCCTCGTGACCTATTCCCGCCAAACCCTGTCACTGCACCCTCTTGCCTAGATGTCTCATCAATATGGTAGGTCTTGGGGGTCTTCCGCTTCAGGTAACACTAAAAGTCCCCCCCCCCTTGGATTCAGAGATAGGTTTCCCCCAGATCGTCCTGATAGTGGCCTCAGGTGTGCTTGACCAATTTCCAGCCCCTCACAAACCTTCTCTTCACCATGAAAAGATACATTTTCTACAATCACGCCATGTTTGGGGGTATCATCATGCATGTACTTGAATGGAAGCTTTTTTATGTATTAGGTATGCATCATATGTCCATTTATAAGCACTTTCACCATGGATCATTTAGGCATTCTATTTGGGTACGCCACCAAGCTCATGGTCCCATGTAAATTATTTTATAATATGATGACATCATTCTTTAAAATGTAATCATGGACTGATTGATGTTAAAATATTTCATGCAAGGCAATCCCACGGATGATATACCCAACAATGTCACCACCACACCGAGGGAGAGAAAGTGAAACTAAAACAACAAGGGCGCAGTTGCGAAACATGACACTTTCATCTCCTGTCCATGCGGGGATGAGAACTAAGGCTAGATCTGAAGGCCTTGTCCAGGCGGATGACGAGAATAAGACTAATTTGAGCTAAAATATGAATGTGGGAGATATGTGACACCTATAAGCGAGGAACAAAATGTGTGTAAATTGGGAAAACTTCAGATCATGGTTGTGCCACGTCTTTTTCATTTGTATGGCCCCATTCCTAAGGAGCTGCTTGGATAAGGAAAAATGCTCGCTAGGTGTGGAGATTGTATTTCATACCAAAGGGGCGAATTAGTGGGGGAAGAAGAATTAGTAAATCCCGATGCTTTAGACTCCACGAAAACATTTTTTCTATGCTGCTTGATTTGGGCGTACCCCCAATGGTGATATCATCGATTAGACTAGAGAAGATATGGCAACGATGGACGTCGTTGCTTTGAACAGGAGGAGGAGAAAAATCATGGAACTGACAGCAGACGGGAATGACCCATCTATTCCATGCGTTGTTTGTCAAAGTGTGCTTCTCTTGTAACATTGTTATTAGCATAGTCATGAGAAGATTACATGACATGGGTATCTACTCAGCCATTGCTACCGTGACCGTTCCAACCCCTCCTCTTTGATTCAAAATAAATCACCCACAAAATTCAAGAGATAAATAAATCTTTCGTGTCATTGTAGAGGATGTCTTCACTTTTATTCACGGGTTTTTATTTCTTTTCCGTCGCACTGTCCCACGCGATTCTGGAGGCTCCCATAATTTCTGTAGCACATGAGAGAGATGCAAAACTACCATGAAATCACCTCTCAGATCATACATGTCATGACTACCTGCATCATAGATATAGCATCGACTGTGCCTCAATTGAACATGAAAGGGGAAGTCGGTAGAAAGCAGGCTGGGTCACCTTGAAGAGTGAGCGCGAAGTTAAGTGGACGATGTGCAGCTCAGCCACACGATCATGGTGTGAGATCAATCTCTTAAAAATTCCTCCATGAAACCAAAATGTGCGAAGTGTACCCTATGTTTTAACTTGAAATAATAGTCAGGGAGCATCAAATCGGTGCACTCCCACACGGTCAAGAGGCTTGTCCTCCGTTGAGATCACCCCTACGATGAAATTCATCAGGGTTTCGTAGAAATAATGCAAAACATTACGTTACATGAAAATGCAATGAAAAATCATTATGTTGTATGGTATCGGCACAGGTTTGATGCTCAGCACAAAAGGTATGATTAGCTTGAATTGGAGTTTGAAGGGCGACTGCTGTAGGTTTGTCTGTGACCCAACGCAAATCAGGATTTCGGTTGTGGCTTAAACGTCTGTCTGTTCTGACCTCAAATCTATAGAAGAAAGAAGAGGCCCCGTGAGTCTGAAAAGGACTCAACCCTGTGCCTTCTCCATCATACGAGCCTTTGTGAAAATGAGGGATGGTGTTCTGTAAACCATGCAACTCCCATCTCAGTCCTTCCCCACTAACTCATCGCTCGATCGAATTGCAGAAGCCACAACTAGAAAAAACTTAAGGGAGTGCAGTTGATGTAGCCTTGGCTTCATTTACTCACAATTACGCATATAAAAATGCATTTCTCAGTATGCCCAAGAGTTTTTTTCAGTATGAAGTTTTGATGACACCCTCTTAATCTAAAAAGCTACTACCTTTTCATTAATATTTTATGAGAAGGTATTTACCCTTAGCCAAAATCTAAATCTTTTATAAACTATTAAGAGGACCCTTATTATAAACTTTGTTCAATTTATTATCTTTGCATAAGATCTTAACATTTGAATTTAATTAAAATCCCAATATTTTCTTATACATTCTTGTCATATATCTCACAAGTCTCTGCGGAATTAACCCAAATTTAACATAAGTCATAAAAACATTATAACTTACCATTCCAATAATTTAATACTTTTCACATACATCGATTGCTCGTTCAATCTCTATCGTCGATCCTTTCATGCCCATGATATGACGCCCATCGCACTTCAAAATACATGATGTTTAAGGTTTTCATATTTTGCAAAATAGGTGGTTTCTATATGCCATGTGGCACCTTCTAACCACTATCGCATTTTCTCCAAAATTACGTCTATAGTGATAAAGCAGTGCGATAAAACTTTGGTGGTTTTCCTAAACCACTCATCTCGTTTGCCTATTCTTGATTTTTTTTCTGATCGAATAGCAATTTATCACTATCTCACTCCCTAATCTATTACCGTTTATCACTTGCCGTGTTTGAGTTGTGTGAAAATCATTTACTTCTTTATGAAAATGCCTTCTAGTTTTGCTTCTTTACCGATTCACGGTTTCACATTCAATCAACTACTAGTTCCAAACAGAAAAAATGTTCCATGTGCTTAATTTACGCTTCTACTATGTCTTCTTTCACAGTTCCTTCATTTAACGCATAGCTTTCTTCTTTTACGCATGTAAAAAAATATTCTATTTTGCAATTTATTACCACATCAACACCAATTTCCGTACAATGTGCTAATTTTTCCTCGCTTCCAGCTGTAACAAATATTCTTGTTCCATAATACTTGGCTATTTGAACAACAAACGTTCCAATCCCACTAGAGCCTCCAAGCTTTCTCTTCATTAAGCCGATACCATAGTGTTGTCATATCAGTCAAAGTGTAATTTAAGCCACCATCCCTCTTTATAACAATTAATAGAATGTTTTTCCAATTTCACCTGCATACATATATACTGTGCCAAACTCTAATTTATCACACGAATTAAAAACTGAATCAATCAATGCTTAATCACCCACTTCATAATCGAGTTGCTCTGTATATATATATATCTCCAAATAATTACAAAGATTTCTTCTCTCTGGCTTGATATTATAATTAGTGGCCTTTTCACCCACTCTCTGACCCGTAGGATTTTACAATTCAGACTTTTTCTACCTATCTAAATCCTATATCCCCCTCTATATCCTTTTCCATGACTTTGAGGCTTATAATTTATAAAAATGGATTCTACAACCAGTTCTGGTTTAGATCCATAACTTGCTCAAAAAATTCCTAAGAATCCTCTAAATCGTCATTTGACTCAACTAATCCCTAAGGATCCTCTCTCATCCAAAAAATCATGAGACCAATTCTAATTTAGGATTTACAATTAATTCTCAAATCTCTCATTCCCTATGGAATCTCAAGTATCCTAATTCTCTCATGTTCTCCAACATTCGAGAACATTTACAAATGCCTCACCAATTAAATCCTATTATAAAATATCTCTCATTAAAATCACTCAAAATCTTAATAATTATATTAATTTGTTACATAGGAAACCAACTTCCTTTAAAACACAAGACCCCCTATGTCTACTAATTACAATGAAATTCCTGAGATGGATGCTCCTGCATCAGACTCCCAAAGTAGAAATTAATCATGATCTCCTGATCATGTGCTTCCAACCTTTGGCCTCCTGGATCCCATACTCTATTTTTTTATTGTCCATAAGTTGTATCATTCTTCAGTTTCACTTTTCCAAGCTTCCATACTTTATTATGCATCTTCCCACTAGCTATGATTTCACAGTCTATTCTTGTCTTTTCCTTGCTATTGTTTCTTTGCTTTCTTGCTTTTGTCTTCTTCTGAGACACCTTCATCATCAACCTTATTATGCTTTCGATTTCTATGTCCAGTTTATCTTCTGAATGGTAACCAATCTGCCATTTGTTACTACTTTCAATTTCTGCTGCAAAATTTTTTGTAGATACTGTTGCCTCCCAAACTTCCTGAATATCCCTTAAGATATCTCCCTCTGCAACATCCCTCTTTTTTTTACTACCTGCAAATTTACTTTCAAAAAATAAATTATCTTTTGATTCCTTAACTGCAGTTACATACTCATTTATTCTTCTTTGTATACTAGTAAGCCTAATCAATTTTGGAAAACTAGTATCTGCTTCTGTCTCTTCCACAACTTCAGACATTTCCACTTCAGTGTTTGCAATTCCTTTCTCTTGTTCAAATGTTTCCAGCAAAAATTTCAGCCATTCCCTTTGTACTTTTTTCATCTCAAACATATCATCAATATGTTGTAATTTAGTTTCAACATATCCTTCTTCGTCTTCCTTGAAAACCTTTAGTGATTGTCCTTAACCTCCTTGACTGATTATGACAATCAATTTAGCTTCTTCAAACTCTGTATCTTCATCCTTTATCAAAATAGAATTATGATTCTCCACCACTATGACAGTTCTAATGGTCTGTCCTACATTCTTCTTTTGGCCAATCAGACAAGCCAACTCCTCCTTGTCATCAACAATAACAAGTTTTTTCATATGAGACATGACTGTCTCACCTTCCTTGTAGATGCTCTCCTTATTAAGTAAGGATTCTATGGGTTCTTTCTGCTGCAAAAATTTATCTTCATGGATTGCCTTCTAAAACACCTGTAAACACAGTCAAATTATCAATCTCAAAATCACAATACCCAAAGTTTTCATTTAATGATCCAGTCACCAAATCTCCCTCTTGACGTTGTAATTATTTTTCAAGACTTAGAAAGTCTTTACTATCTTTATTTCCATCTTCCAAGGTTATCTCCAGTGTGCCAATCACCATGATAGAATGATGATCCTTCATTATGTTTTCAGCTAACATAGTTTCCTTTTCATTAGGTTTTCTGACATTTTCCATTTGTTGTCCTCCTTTACCTACATAATTAACACATGAATTATCAGTATTAAAAATACAAGGTTTCAATGCCTCTTCCTCCTCTACCAACATCTCAGTATGCTGCTTTGAGTTTTCATATAACTCCTTTGTCAGCACATCAGTATGCTGATTTAAATTCTCCATGAGACTGTCAGCTAGTCTCTCCTTCATATCATTTGTTTCAAGGATGTCTCCCTGCTCTGGTTCAAAATAATGAACTTTTTTGATTTCCTGAATCATTCTTACATCCTTACCCTCCTTTTCATGACTATAATTCATGACAATTTCTTTGTCTTTCTCTTTCAGCAATTCATCTTGAGTAAAGATCCTCTGCATTTCCAACTCTCTTCTTTGAAGATCTAACTTTATATATAACTCAAAAATTTCAATTGGGGTAGAATTTGGAAACTTTACAAAGTTTTTCACACCTTCACTTGTTGTTGACCAATCATCAGATGCTCCTTCTTCTTCTTCTTCAATATTCTGCTACGTATTTCCATGAGACCCCTCTGTCTCCTTTTCTTTTCGAGATCTTTCTATCTCGGCATTAATCTGAACAAATTTCATATTCAACTCCTTCTCCTTAACAAACTCTAAGGCTTTTTCATCATCCTATGATGTTCCTGCAATCATACAGAGATCATTAGTTTTAAAACCACAAGACCTTTCAGTCTCGTTGGTTTCTTCAAGCACCAATCTTTCACAATGTACTTTATGGTTTCCAGCTGATCCTATTTGCTGTGACTCAATTCCTTTGAGTCTTCCTTTTCCAACAAAGAAATATGTACCTGTTCAAGTTCTCTGAACTTGTTCATAAGCTTAGTATTCCATTTATTTTTAATAGGTTCCATCTAACCCATTTCTTCATTGTCCACCAATGCTTTCGGCATCCATTCTCTTTCTCATGTAGCCATCCCTGTAGTACCTCTAGTTGTACTTTCATCACTGCAATATCTCTCTCTCTAGATCCCCATCACTTATTTTATCTTTGTGGCATTCTTTAGAACTTCTTCTCTGATCCTCCATGGCCATCTTCCTTATGAGCTCATCAATGCTCAATTGTAATCTGCAACATATCCTTCTCTTGTAGCAATCTCCTTTTGCTACTCAATACCCTATTAAGCTTCCTTTCTGAGCTTGACCTCTTCCTATGTATTATTTGGTTCACTCTCTTGAACCTATTGTTCCTTTGGCTGCTGTACTCAGTCACCTTCCTTCTTTCAGAAATCTTTACCAGTTCCTCCATCACTGCTTCTTAAGACTTGGATCTTTCTTTATTGAGAAATTTTATCTTTACTACAACCAGAATTTTCAAACCATATTAAAATAATACACACTATCTCCCCTTCAATATTTTTACATGACCTTGTCTTCCCATTTGCTAGTATTTTGAGTGGACTGTTCATTTATTTCTGCAACTGTTTGTTACACATCAACTCTATGTATTTTCTGCTTATCAGATTTAATATTTGATTTCCTCTCACTTCCTCCATTACACATGCATTCTGTACAATTTAAAAAAAAAACATTAACCTTCAAAAGAGATTTTGCTAGCTCTGATCCCACTTGACGCAGCCTTGGCTACATTTAGTCACAATTACACATATAAAAATGCATTTTTCATTATGCCCAGGAATTTTTTCAATGTTAAGATTTGATGACACCCTCTTAATCCAAAAAGCTACTACCTTTTCATTAATCTTTTATGAGAATGTATTTACCCTTAACCAAAATATAAATCTTTTATAGACTATTAAGCGGACCCTTATTATAAAATTTGTTCAATTTATAATATTTGCATAAGATCTTAACATCTGACTTTAATTAAAATCCCAATCTCCGCTTATATATTCTCATCATATATCTCACAAGTCTCTGCGGAATTAACCCAACTTTAACATAGTCATAAAAACATTATAACTTACCATTCCGCTAATTTAATACTTTTCACATACATCTATTGCTCATTCAATCTCTGTCGTCGATCCTTTCACGCCCATGATCTAACACCCATCGCACTTCAAAATACATGATGTTTAAGGTTTTCATCTTTTGCGAAATAGGTGGTTTCTATATGCCATGTGGCACCTTCTAACCACTATCGCATTCTCTCAAAAATTACCGTCTATAGTGATAAAGCAATGTGATAAAACTTTGGTGGTTTTCGTAAACCACTCATCTCGTTTGCCTATTCTTGATTTTGTTCTGCGCGAATAGAAATTTATCACTATCGCACTCCTTAGTCTATTACCATTTATCACTTGCGCTTTTGAGTTGTGTGAAAATTGTTTACTGCTTTATGAAATTTCCTTCTAGTTTTGCTTCTTTACCGATTCACAGTTTCACATTCAATCAACTACTAGTTCCAAACAGAAAAAATGCTCCATGTGCTTAATTTACGCTTCTGTTGTGTCTTGTTACATGGTTCCTTCATTCAACGCATAACATTCTTCTTTTACGCGTGTAACAAAATATTTTGTTTTGTAATTTATTACCACATCAACATGAATTTCATACCTGATGTGCTAATTTTCATCACTTCTGGCGTAACAAATATTCTTGTTCCATAATACTTGGCTATTTGAACATCAAATGGTCCAATCCCACTAGAGCCTCAGAGCTTTCTCTATCTAAATCCTATATCCCCCTCTATATCATTTTCCATGCCTTTGAGGCTTATAATTTATAAAAATGGATTCTACAACCAATTTTGGTTTAGATCCATAACTTGCTCAACAAATCCCTAAGAATCCTCTAAGTCCTCATTTGAATCAACTAATCCCTAAGGATCCTCTCTCATCCACAAAATCATGAGACCAATTCTAATTTAGGATTTACAATTAATTCTCAAATCTCTCATTCCCTATGGAATCTCAAATATCCTAATTCCCTCATGTTCTCCAACATTCGAGAACATTTACAAATGCCTCACCAATTAAATCATATTCTGAAATATCTCTCATTAAAATCACTCAAAATTTTAATAATTATATTAATTTGTTACATAGGAAAACAACTTCCTTTAAAACACAAGACCCTCTATGTATACTAATTACAATGAAATTCCTGAGCCGGATGCTCCTGCATCAGCAGCCTATGGCCTATTGAGACCATTCGTTGAGTCATAGAGAAACCATATATGTGCCCAGTGTGACCTGTGGCAAGCGCGACCAGTCGCGAGGTCGCAGAACTTGTGGGCCAATCGAACAGTGCGACTTGCATGAAATTGCCACCATGTGACCTTCGAACTATCGTGACCAGCCATTTATTTGCAAAGTAGCTACAGATGTGCCCGATGCGACCTACGGCAAGCACGACCGGTCGCTAGGTCGTAGAGCATGTGGAATAACCGAGAAATGTGACTTGCATGGAGTTGCGACCGTGCGACCTCTAGGAGGTCGCATTTCTTCTTAAGTCACTGAGTCACATAATCGCACTCAGGAAAAGTAACAAGGGTAAGCGACCTTCACGATAACACGACTGTCTGACCTATTCTCCTACAGAACTGTTGACTAGCGTTATATGGTAATATCATCATTTTTACATTAGAGCCGTGGAATGGAAAACTAATTTTGACCATTGAAAGAGATCCAGGAGATTGGCATCTAAGTTGATGCGTTTGACGAAATTTGCACCCAAATACATAAAAAAAGGGGGGGGGGAAGCTACGGAATGTGCTCAAGGCTTGTAGGTCATTCACGAGATTAATGATGGACGTGGGAATACCCGCTTCCTAAGGCTTGTAGGAAAGATTGTTATATGGTAATGGGCCTATAGGTAAGACATAATTACGAAATGTAACCATGCAATCAAGGAAGGGATACGAGGAAGAGTGTGGTCACTATATCTCACTTTAAATCCAATGCAGCTAGCTTCAAACAGGAGGGCCATAGATGATAACCATATCAAGGAAACTTGAATATTTTTCACAAGGGTTTCACGCTTTAGCAACACAATCATACAAGAGGTGGAAAGTATACTTGGAGGTAGTTTCCAAAACAAGTTAGACCGCACATCTTAATTTGACACTCCATCCATAGCAATACCAAAGACATTATGATGACTAAAGAAGCGTCGAGAGACCCCACACAAGCCATTCTCTCCGACAACATAGTGGCACAACCAATTACCACACAGGGGTCCAAATTTATTACTCATTAAAACCACTTTTTCAGCTAATTAAATGTGTTTCCAACATCAATTTTATTATAAGTACATGTGACCCATGTTCTTTGTTTACAGGTAGAAATCGGTGACTATCATGGCGAAATTTGGGGTTTTCTTCAACAAGGAAGTTGGACCCTTACAAAAATCGATGAAACTCATTATAGGCTAAATGGCACATCTCTCACCAATCCATTCACACAAGGTTCGAGATCTCCAAAAGAGAAGGATAGAAGGAATGGCCCTAGGCTGCAGCCTCCCAGGTCGAAACTAACCTCAAGTCATAGATGACCCCATGTCGCAGGTTGCAGCTGACCCCAGGTCGCAGGTCGCAGATGACCCCAGGTCGCAGGTGACTGCAGGTCGCAGGTGACCCTAGGTCATAGGTCGTAGATGACCCCAGGTCGCAGGTCACAGATGACCCTGGGTTTCAGGTCGCAAATGGCCAAATTCGCAAGCTAGACCAGCATTCGGGAAGACCAAGAGTGAAGGGAAACTCAAGGGTCATCTCATCCTCTATGTACAAATCTGGGAAATGATGAAAGGACTTTTAGCTCGGTAATTGAAGCCAGTATGAGAGAGGAATTGGTTCTTGAGAGCTAAAGGCACTCAGCTCTTTGTATCAAGTACAGAAAGAGGTAGCGAGGCTAGGGTTTTGGTATCATGAATTGAGATGAATAGCCCATGTTTGACTATTGGGTTTTGATGAGTTGTAAACATGTATTTGATGTTGCAGCAGCATTAATAATATATTCTCTTTTCCAGCACTGATTCACGTGCTCGCTTGTGGTGATAGTACTAGCTATCTAATATTTCACTATGTTGTATAGGTGCTTTCATGCATGCAATTGATTATGAAATAATTCATAGTGGTTGCATGTACGTTTGCTCTTGAATCAATTTTTATTTGTTCCTTGCCATGTCAGTGATCTATTGTGAACTACTTTGCAGATAACTTATGGCGTTTTTTCTTCCATGTATGTCTGAATGGTTTTTTCGGCTCACTGATCCCACTCACAGCATACCCCCCTTTTATCCTACTGCTTAGACTTTCTTGTATCTTTGTTTATGGTTCGTCAATATTGGGCTGATTTTGCCTCACTGATTGGTCATTTCACCTTTGCCTCTGCTTCATCATCTTCTCATCCAACAACTAAGAGTGGAAACACTTATGGCGGCAGTCGGGCCCACATATCGGATGGGGCTCCTATTCCAAACGGTGTGAGGTCTAATTGGGACCTTCACCTCGTTGGCAATATGATGCAGAGTGTTGTCCTTGATGGCAACCCATTGAATGAAGATGAAGACATGAAAGTGTTGACATGTGTTGTCCTTGATGGAAAACCACCTGATGAAGTTATTCTTGACCTGATGGACTTGGTAAATGATGTAAATCTGATATGCAATGATGTTTGTTAGCAATATGATGTTGAGTGTTGTCCTTGAATGGAAACCCACTTGATGAAGATGATGACAACTTACTTGATGAAGTTGTGCTTGATAGAATATGTCTTGATGAACTAAATCTGATGTATCTACAGTGAGTACATAAGGCAATGAAGAAAGGAATTCAGCATGTGCTAAATCTATGGTGAAAAGAGTATGTCTCAAGGCATACGCGGATCTATCTAGGGGAAGTCGCGTATGCACGCGGGAAACAACGTGCCAAGTCACGTATGGGCAAAAGCGCTCATAAAGTGCAAAACCAGGGGTAACCACCATGGTATTGACCCATTGTATTGGGTAATGATTCGTCTAAATGACCCCGTCCAGGAATACCATCGGAAGTAATGTGGTTTTGGCTCATGGTATTGAAAAAGGGTAAACCTATATAAAGAGAAGAAATTCATTGTGCAAATCATGGGTGTGGGTGCAAGATGTCTGAGCTTGAATGAATACTTCTCTCTGAAGTAGATCTGAATGGAAAGGGTTACAGTTGAATGATAGATCCGAATGTATGATGCACCAATGATGAAGAAGGGGATCTAGATCTGAAATGTACTTATATTTGCTAGATCTGTTTATGGAATGATTAGATCTGTGATGAGGCGAACATCTGTCTGAGGTAAAGGGTAAAATCTGAAGTGATGTATCTATTGTGAAGAATTGCAATGACATAAAAGTCTGAAGAACCATACGCTAGTTCGTCGAAGAGGAAGCGCGTGTATACGCGTCTTAGTTGAAGAGAAAGCGTGTATGCGCAATAAAATTAGCTCTGTAATATGTACAGAAGTATACGCTGTTTTATGTGAACGGAAGCGCGTATATACGCGACATCATAGAAAGGAAAGCGCGTATGCAAACTAGGGTTTGTCGAAGTCTCGTGGTAAGAAATGTCCGATCCGTTCTCGCTGGTTTACCGACATTCACGTTGAGTTATATGTATCTCTGTCTAAGTGGATGACTGGTGCGAAGGTATGGAAAGGTAGACCGAAAATAAGGATGAAACGTGTTTGCAAGTGGTGTCCTAAAGGAAGCTGATCCATGGTGGAAATTGATGAAACGTGTCCATAGAGGCGAGGGTTGTAGCTTCTGGCCGTGGGTTGTAGCTCCCTTCCGTGAGGCCGGTAAACGAGAGCAGGGGGTCAGAGCTCCCTTCCAGGTGTGGCCTGTAAACGAGATCGTGGGGTCGTAGCTCCTTCCGGTGAGAGGCCGGTAAACGAGCCGCAGGGAGGCTCGCGTGTCGGTAGAGAGGAGTCCCGCACCAAAGACATATGTTGTAAGATGTTTTTTCTATAATAAAATATTGAAGGCTGAGCAACTGCAGCGGTGGTTTTCTCCCGACTTGGGTTTCCACCTAAAAAATCCTGGTGTTCATGTGTGATGCTTTGTGTGATGGTTATTTTGTTGTTACTACACATGTTTACTGTTAACTTAACATCAGATGAATGAATATTGCAAAGAACTAAGTTAATAAATATCTGCATATTTAGATCTCTGCTAATACGCGAGTTGTATGAAGGATATCCGCGTGTATACGTGAGTTTACTAAAGGAAAGTAGCGTATGGGTTTTAGAGAGTGAAAAAGTAAAAAGTTTTGAATATGCAGAAAATACTGATTCACCCCCCCCTCTCAGTATTTTTCCCAACAATTGGTATCAGAGGAGGTTCTTCTGCAGAAACTTGATCGCTTGAAGGAGATCCGTCGCAATGGGAAGTCAAGAAGGAGTGATGTCTATAAAGCCACCTCTATTCAATGGAAGCAATCTGATATTCTGGAAGGTACGAACAAAAGCATATCTGCAAAGTCTTGGTGCATATGTATGGGCAATCGTGGAAGAAGGTTATCAATACCCAGCAAGTATTCCTACCGATGCAGCAGAAAGGAAGAAGTATGAAATCAATGCCAAAGCAGTGAATGTCTTGTTAGGAAGCATGTCTGAATCAGAATTTGCTAAAGTGATGCAGATACATTCAGCAAAAGAAATATGGGACAAAATCATTCTGAGCTATGAAGGAGATACAAAGGTAAAAAGTGCAAAACTCCAAACTCTTAGAATTGAATATGAAAATTTGAAGATGCATAGTGATGAAAGTGTTGCCAGTTTCTTTCTTCGTCTGGATGATATTGTAAATCGAATGAGGAATTTGGGTGAAACCATAACTGATACTACTCTGGTGGAAAAGGTCTTAAGATCCTTGACTTCAAAATTTGACTCTAAAGTTTCAGCTATTGAAGAAAGGCAAGATCCGCAAACGCTTACTATTGTTCAATTACATGGTACTCTGACTGCTTTTGAAATGAGACAAGGAGGTCCTTCTCAAATAAGAGAAGCTGCTTTTAAGGCATCTACAAAAGGAAAGGAAAAGGAAGTTGTCAAAGAAACCAGCTATATATCCGATGAAGAAGAAGCGAATTTCGTGAGAAAACTCCAACTAGGAACTGGAAGATTCAAAGGTAAGCTTCCTTTCAAATGTTTTGAGTGTGGAAAAGTTGGTCACTATGCTGCTAAATGTCCTTATAGAGAAAAACATGGTAAAGGGAAACAATTTGAAAAGAGGAAGAGTTATTATGCAAATGAAGATGACGATGAAGTGTCCAGTGAAGATGAAGAAGATTCTGACCATGATCTGAAAGTACTCATGGCAAAGAAGCAAAAGAAGAAGGCTACTCGAAACAAGAAGATATCTCAGAAAACATGTATAGCAGAAATTGAAGAAGATGAATCAGATAGTGATTGGGGTCCTTTGAATAATCTTCTTTGTGCAAACAATAGTGAAGATAGTGAAAGTAAATTTGTGGATCTAGAAGAAGCTCTCAAGGTTAAAGTTGAAGAACTACAAAGTTCATCTAAGAAGCAAGAATCTATCAACAAAGAGATGATCTCTCAAATGGAAAAACAAATAGAAATGCTGAATGGACAGGTGGACAAGTATCAAAGGTTTCATACTTATGCATCCAATCTAATTAAAGGACTAGAAGCAGAAATCAACGATCTAAATGCAGATCTCGAAAAATCAAGCAAGAAGAATGAAGGACTTGAAGCTGCAATCATCTCTCTACAAGCAGATCTTGAAGCATCAAGTAAGAAGAATGAGGAACCTCTACAAACATTTGAAAAGGAAGGCCTTGAAGCAAAAATCATCTCTCTCAAAGAAGATCTGGAAAAATCAAATAAGAAGAATGAAGAGCTGCAACAAACATGTGAAGAAAACGAAAATTGGTTGAAAGAAGATATTCTAAATCTGAAGGATCAAGTAGAAGATGGAAGAAGGAAAGAAGAAAGCATGACAAAGCAATGTCAAGCCTTGGAGGTTGAGGTAAACATTCTCAAAGGTAAATTAGAATAAAAGGTTAAACTTTTGAGGTTTCAAGATAGTACTAATATTTTGGACAATATTCTGAGTAATCAAAGGTCTCCTGCTATCAAACTTGGTCTTGGTTTCCATGAAATTGTTAAAGGAGAATCTAGCTCACAAGGAAGTGCTAAAAATTCAGAGGATGTCAATACAAAACCTGAAGTGTTGAAAGAGACAAAAGATCAACCAACAATCATGAATTCTCAAAGGAATTCATTCAAGAACGTTGAATGTTTTAAATGTCATAATTATGGGCATGTTGCAGCAAATTGCAGAAGCAGAACAATTCAGCCTCAAACAAACAGATTCTACTCAGAAAGGTACTTTGGTAGCTACAAGGGATATTGTTTTTCATGTAACAAGTATGGACATAAAGCAACTGATTGTAAAAGGAGGAAGATTAGAAATAATCATTATGATTCTTATGCTTATTTCTCTGGACACATGAGATGTTATTCTTGTAACAAGTATGGACATGTAGAAAAGGAATGCAGGTTGAACAGACATGAGAAATTGGATAACTTCCAGCACACAAATAGAAAGTTCAAACAAATCTGGAAAAAGATGGAAGACCGATCAGAAACGTAGGGAATTCTGACCCTACTGCAGTCATCCGCTTCTGAAGCTGACTTTTCTTATTGACTGCAGGAATGATGTGGGATACATTATGAGATTTAGTAATGTATCGTCATAGGGGGAGCAATGTATGATGTCTCTCATGGTTGATTTGATTATTCTGGTTATATGTATTTCTGACAGAGCATCTGATATGAAGAAGACAGGTACAGGAAGTACAAGTTCAGGGGGAGATGAAGGAATGTGAAAAATTTCTATGCTTCACTTTCCATACGCGGGTTCTATGAACAAAAGTCGCGTATACACGCGATTTCCAGCAGACACAGTCGCGTATGCATTAATGATAAGAGAATTTATATGATAGCTGAAGATCTGGAGCAGAGGTTCAGGGGGAGCATCAGTCTGACTATTAATAACTGTATTATTGACTCAATATCAGCTTAGTTTCTCAGTTCTAAATAATGATGATATGATACATGGTTTCTTATGTTGAAGATTGTGGATGAGTCATGTTTGCTTTTTGATGAAGAGTATTCATTGTTGAGATGAAAGTCTTATAATTAGGAGATAAGGGCAGTTCATGCAGAGATTGTTGCTGATGACTTACTGATGAACGTATTCAGGTTGCACAATTGAAGAAGGAGCACTGGTTCAGGGGGAGCAGCAGGTTGAATACTAATGATTGCATTGTTGGCAATATGACTTCTTTTTCTTTGGTTTTTGTGATACTCATGCTCAAATGATGATGACTTGGTACATGGTTTATTATGATGAGATTTTGAGCCCTGGTTGCTGATAAGTATCTTTTGTGCTCACACATGGATGAGTTGGATGTCGTTTGATTCAGAAATAAGAATAGATCATGCAGAGTTTGTTACTATGGTTGAGATATTTTGCCTACATATGTTACTTCATGTTAAATCTTGAAGATCTTGATGATATTAGACCACATGGATGATTGCTTGACACATATTTGAAGATGTTGTTCTGGTATGATAATCTCTCTTGGAAAGATTGTATTGATGCTACAAAGAATCTGAAGGCTTGGTTACTAATGTGCTTATGCTACAACCGTTGGATGATGCTTGAAGACACAACTACACTGTTCTATCTATCTGTAGTCCAGGGAAGCATTCAAATATCCCAGAAAGAAGCTGAACACTGTCTTTTTCTCACAAGAGGATCAGATCTGGTTAAAATATAGAAGATGGTATTGGATACGCGGGTTTCCTGAAACACAGTCGCGTATATACGTGAGTTCATGCACATAAAACCGCGTATGTCTGATTGCTGACAAATTTTTGGTTGGAGTCAACTCTTTTCAGCACAGCTGCAGTGTTGTTTGCTGTTTGGTATATCTGATACTGCTTGGTATCTTTGGTGGTGTTCCAGTTCTCATAATTCTATTTCTAATGTTTTGATAAAGATGCCTTGATGATTTGTTGGTGAAAGTGTTCAGGATGCACAAACTAAGGGGGAGCCTTAGTCATATGGAAAGGATGCTTGGATGCACAGATTCAGGGGGAGCATTAGCTTTGCTGAGTATAATGCATTGTTGACATTATGATGGTTCTGAAATATGTTCTCTTTCTTGAGGACTTTCTGGTGTTGGTCTTAAAGTTATATTTGTAGTTTGATGAAAAGGCCATGTAGAGATCCATGATGTAAAATTGTAATATTCAGTCATGTAAGGACTTGATAAATTTGTAAACCCACTTGGTTGGGTAGCTGAGTCAAATTTTGTAAACCCACTTGGTTGGTAGCTGAGTCAAATTTTTAAACCCACTTGGTTGGGTACTTGAGTCTCATATGTAAATCCACTTGGTTGGATATTTGATGTAAGTATGAGTCTTTGGTGATAGGAAGTTCATAGAGTCATGTACTTCATTGAAAAATATGTTTGAAGATTCAGCATGAACTCAGGAGGAGCTTGGTCACTTCAGTATATATCAGATCTGCAGAACGCTTCTTCCACATGCGGAGAACAGGGGGAGAGTATGTTGGTTTTGATCCACCCTTTGCCCTTGATGTCAAAGGGGGAGAGTGACATGGTGTTTGAATGAAGAGAAAGAATGGTGTCAAAAATGGGGAATGTGACATGGTGTCATTGTATTCTTAATGTATCTATCTGTTGTGGTAACCAAACACCATCGTGGTTGCCATCAAGTCCAAAGGGGGAGATTGTTGGCAATATGATGCAGAGTGTTGTCCTTGATGGCAACCCACTAAATGAAGATGAAGACATGAAAGTGTTGACATGTGTTGTCCTTGATGGAAAACCACCTGATGAAGTTATTCTTGACCTGATGGACTTGGTAAATGATGTAAATCTGATATGCAATGATGTTTTTTAGCAATATGATGCTGAGTGTCGTCCTTGAATGGAAACCCACTTGATGAAGATGATGACAACTTACTTAATGAAGTTGTGCTTGATAGAATATGTCTTGATGAACTAAATCTGATGTATCTACAGTGAGTACAGAAGGCAATGAAGAAAGGAATTCAGCATGTGCTAAATCTATGGTGAAAAGAGTATGTCTCAAGGCATACGCGGATATGTCTAGGAGAAGTCGCGTATGCATGCGGGAAACAACGTGCCAAGTCGCGTATGGGCAAAAGCGCTCATAAAGTGCAAAACCAGGGGTAACCACCATGGTATTGGCCCATTGTATTGGGTAATGATTCGTCTAAATGACCCCGTCCAGGAATACCATCGGAAGTAATGTGGTTTTGGCTCATGGTATTGAAAAAGGGTAAACCTATATAAGGAGAAGAAATTCATTTTGCAAATCATGAGTGTGGGTGCAAGATGTCTGAGCTTGAATGAATACTTCTCTCTGAAGTAGATCTGAATGGAAAGGGTTACAGTTGAATGATAGATCTGAATGTATGATGCACCAATGATGAAGAAGGGGATCTAGATCTGAAATGTACTTGTATTTTCTAGATATGTTTATGGAATGATTAGATCTTTGATGAGGCGAACATCTGTCTGAGGTAAAGGGTAAAATCTGAAGTGATGTATCTGTTGTGAAGAATTGCAATGACATAAAAGTCTGAAGAACCATACGCTAGTTCGCCGAATAGGAAGCGTGTATATACGCGGCTTCGCTGAAGAGAAAGCGCGTATGCGCAATAAAATTAACTCTGTAATATGTACAAAAGTATACGCTGGTTTATGTGAACGGAAGCGCGTATATACGCGACATCAGAGAAAGGAAAGCGCGTATGCAAACTAGGGTTTGCTGAAGTCTGTGGTAAGAAATGTCTGATCTGTTCTGCTGGTTTACTGATATCTGTCAGTGAGTTATATGTATCTGTTTCATGGTTGACTGTGCTTAAAAGTATGGAAAGGGTCCATTCTGAAAGTATGATGAAACGTGGCCTGCAAGTGGTGTCCTAAAGGAAGCTTTGGATCCAGTGTGAAAATTGATGAAACGTGGTCCATAGAGGTGCTGAGGGTTGTAGCCTTCAGTCAGGGGGTTGTAGCTCCCTTCCAGGTGAGGCTGGTAAACGAGAGCAGGGGGTCGTAGCTCCCTTCCAGGAGAGGCTGGTAAACGAGTCAGGGGGTTGGAGCTCCCTTCCAGGAGAGGCTGGTAAACGAGCGCAGGTGGGTGCCTGCGTGCTGGTAGGAGTCTGCACCAGCACATGTGTTTTAAGATGTTTTCTCTATAATAAAATATTGAAGGCTGAGCAACTGCAGCGGTGGTTTTCTCCCGACTTGGGTTTCCACCTAAAATTCCTGGTGTTCATGTGTGATGGTCTGTGTGATGGTTTATTCTGTTGTTACTACACATGTTTACTAACATCAGATGAATGAATATTGCAAAGGACTAAGTTAATAAATATCTGCATATTTAGATCTCTGCTAATACGCTAGTTGTATGAAGGATATCCGCGTGTATACACGAGTTTACTAAAGGAAAGTAGCGTATGGGTTTTAGAGAGTGAAAAAAGTAAAAAGTTTTGAATATGCAGTAAATATTGATTCACCCCCCCCTCTCGCATTTTTTCCCAACATCACCAGGGAGACCCATTGTCAGTTTGAAGACAAATTCTTCCCAACAACAAGATCGTATTTATTTTGTGCAAGAATGTATATGTTTCTTCATTTACAGTACAGAAAACACAAGCAAGATACTTTTTGAATGAATGGTACAATACTTTATATATCTTTCTTAGTCACAATGGAAAAAGGACAAGGTGTTGTTGGTAGATGTATGGTGGATAATTACAGTGTATGAATAAGAACTAGAAAGTACTCTATAAAAAATATATGCCATAGAGCCCTTTACCTTCAAGTAATAATTGTGTAACCAAAGAATATATATATATATATATATATGTGTGTGTGTGTGTGTGTGTGTGTGTATCATCTTGTCTACAGTGTACCCAACCAGGAAGGATGTCGGAAAAAAATCAGAACCTTAAGCAAAAGATGAGTTATGATAGCACTAATCTAAACCAGGCAAGACCTCTAAGAAAAAATGTACTTGACAATAATATAAATTATAGTAGCATAATTCTATAGGAGAAAGAAATGCAGATCTGAAATGGAAACCAAAAATACATAGTAACTTTGAATTAATGCATTGTTATGATTTTGTCACTGCAGGTGTATGCCAAAACTATAGGTATTTCGCACCAAATCAAGGTCGATAATCCGAGAGGTTTAAACTCTAACCGTGGGGAAGAAATAGGGTTTTACATCCTATGGCTCTTAGCAAGACAACATGTGGGGAAAATGTAAAATAAAGATGTATATAAATATGCAAACATGCAAGATTAATGCAATAATAATCTAATAGAGCTTGTAAATACAACCATGTAAGAATGATCGAAATTCTAATCACAGAATTAACCTAGCCAACAATGCATTTGCAATTATACATAAAACACAGTTGAGAAAATAACTTAGAGATTCATTTACATTATAGCAACAACAAAAATCAAGTCAACCATGCACATTGAAGTTCACAGGGCCTTAATTCCTTCCAGAATAAAAAATATCAAGACGAAGATCACATGCAGAGTCGAAATTAAAACAAATAAGAAATATTGGCCAATGGTCTATGGAACGGTTAGAGTTAATTTTGTTATATGAGGAATTCAAACCCTCTTTCAAATGTATTGTATCCAACAAAAGGAAAACTGATAAAAAGAAACTTTTAGACAATATAATAGAACAATACAGTAAAACTTTATTGTGAGATTGTAGTTGATAGGTATGACATATGGTATCAGAGCGACATTAACACATTGGGACCTTGATGGGCCATTCAAATAACATTGTGTGCCTTGGAATTGTGCAAGATGGCAGGAAGAAATAATCTATTAATAGATCACGATGAGGAGGGGATCTGGATATCAAATTCCTAGAGATACAGGGGAAGCTCACCCCCTACCTAACCCAAAAATTAACTCAGAGATGTGGGTACAGTTGAGTTTGGATCAGCATCATCAAACCAACATATTACTGGAAGAACAAAAACATCATACCAATAGACTTCTGGATACAGTGAAACAAATTCAAATGGAAATGGCTTGAGTTAGAAGTGATAATGAGAGATTAATGCGTGAATAAGAGAGAATTATAAAAAGCCTCTCTACCAAGAAGAATCATCGCATAGTGCAACCCAATCCTGATAGGGGCACCCGGTGTGAGGGTGAGAATCAATAGCAAGCTGATGATAATCCTAAAGGGAGATACACCCAACGAAGTAACAAAAGGAGAGCTTACAATGAAGCAGAACCTGGGAATGTTTCCAATCAACAAGAAATGAAAAAACCAAAAGTGGAACTTTAAGGAGAATTTAGAAAAATTAAGCCTCCCACGTTTGATAGAGAAGCAGAAGAAGTGGATGAAGCATGATTATTAACATGAATAAATACTTCCAAGTTTATGAATATACCATCAATATTAAAGCTTGATTTTCTATTTATGAATTGCGGGCAAAGGCTACCTTATGTACAGTATTTGAGGGACGAGAAAGCAAAGGTGCAACGATTCTTGAGTAGTTTACCTTCCCATATGAAGGAAAAGATCGAGTTCGTCAATCCAAAAACTATGGATGAGGTGATTCAAAAAGCATGAATGTGCTATCAACAATCGAAAATGAAAGGAGATTCTGGTAGGAGTTGGCAGCCAAGGAAAGGGCATAAGTGTACTCAATATTTTAAAAGTAGCAAGACGGGTAACTACAATAATTCTGCAAGGAATATATCAAATAGGAAACCTGAGAGAAACCAGTAAAAACCCAAATGGCCAGTGGAAGACAGGCCTACTGAGGCATCCAGCAGACTAGACCATGGTCAAACCCAGAAACCCCTTTTACAATGTTGGGGCTGTGGTGAAGCACACTATTATAAAAACTGCACTCACCGTGGGAAAATGATTCTGTAGCTAATCTACAAGAAGCATACACAGTAGGAGATGTCACAAGGAATATACCATGGATCAATGTTGCGTTAGAAGATTGGAAAAAAAAATACCAACCAACAATGATAGAACTAGAAGGTAAGTTATTTCCCCACATTGTATCTATTTTGGTTGATCCCGGTGTCAGTTTAACTTACATCAACCCCAAAGTCGTTGAAAAATGTAATTTACAAATTCTAAAATTTAAGAGTACTTGGTTGGTGCAACTAGCCACTGGGGCAAAGAGGAGGGTTAATCCCAAAATATCAAACTATCCTCTAGACATAGGGAACCAACATATAAATGTAGAACTGAATATTTTACCCTTGCGTTCCTATGACTTACTACTGGGAATGGAATGGCTAGAGGGCCATTGGTCCCTGGTAGAATGAAAACAAAAAACCATAAGTTATATGGCTGATGATGGTAGTCGTCGGGAGATACAAGGAATCAAGAAACCTCTCCAATTGCGGCTCATTATTGCATCCCTGCTGGGAAAATGCATCAGGAAAGGGTGCTAGATTTATGTTGTTCAAGTGGGATTTACTAACTCTAAGGAAAAAATCCCTGTACTCGAAGACATACCAGTGATTCAGGACTTTATCGACGTATACCAGGACTACCTCCAATATGGGATATCGATTTCACAATCGAACTAAAGCCAGGGGAAACACCCATGTCACGAGCTCCATATATAATGAGTGTACCAAAGTTGACTGAGATAAAAATGCAGCTGCAGGAATTATTGGAGAAGGGATACATCAATCCTAGTGTGTCCCCTTATGGGGAACTAATACATTTTGTTAAAAATAAATATGGTACGATTCAGATTTGTATAGATTACAAGAAGCTTAACAAACTGGCCATTAAGAACAAGTATCCACTACCACTGATAGAAGATCTTTTTGATCAGGTAAAGGGAGCAACTATATTCTCCAAAATAGACCTAAGATTTAGATATCACCAGATATGGATAAAATATGAGGATATATGCAAGGCATCCTTTTGAACCCGATATGGGCATGATGATTTCATGGTTTTACTGTTTGGATTAACTAACTCACCGACAACTTTCATGAGTTTGATGCATGTCATCTTCCATCCATTTTTGGAAAAGTTTGTTTTGATTTTTATTAATGATATATTAATTTATTCTAAAACCATGGAAGAGCATAAATAAAACTTACGCCTGATACTAAAAATTTTGTGGGACCATCAGCTCTATGCCAAATTCAGTAAGTGTGATATCTACAAAGAAAAAATCCAGTATTTAGGCCATGCAATTTATTCTGAGGGGATATCAATAGATCTAGAGAAAATAAAGACTATTATGGAGTGGCAAGAACCTAGATACATAGCAGAGATACATTCGTTCATGGGTTGGGATGGACACTATCGACATTTTATTGAAGGCTTCTCTCAAATTTCATTCCCTATCACCTCCATGCAAAGAAAGGGACGAAATTTCAAGTGGACCACTGATTTCCAAACTAGTTTTGAACGGTTAAAGAAAATTTTAACTACTACCCCTGTATTGAAGGTAGTTGACCCAAACAAGGGGTTTGAGGTCTGAACTGACTCATGTTAGGAAGGGGTGGGTGCAATGTTGTCCCAATATGGAAAATTAATTGCATATGAGTCCAGGAAGTTGAAGGAACATGAGCAGCGATATTCTTCTTATTATTTCAAGTTGACTGCAGTAGTCCATGCGCTTAAAGTATGGAGGAACTACCTATTAGGAAAAATATTTCTGCTAAAAACATACCACATCAGTCCGACTAGCTATTTTAAATAGTCTTACCTGAATGCTCGCCAGGCAAGGTGAAACGCCTTCCCGAGTGAATTTGAATTTGAAATTCAACATGTGAAAGTAAAAGAAAACCACATTTCTAATGCCTTAAGTAGAAAAACACATTATATTTATGAGCTTTAGTTTAACGAGGTGGAATTTAATTTTCAGGAGCATGTGAAAGAGGCAACGCAAAAAGACCATGAATGCCAGTTTTTGTGACAGAAAGCGCAGCATTCAGAAAACTAAGGAAAACAAGCATCTTATAAGATCAATAACAAATAACTACTGATCTTCTGAGGGAAAATATATATTCCTAATAAAATGAAGTTGAAGGATCCAATTTTGGATGAGTATCAGCGAAGCTCTTTTTCCAGTCACCTTGGTTACCAGAAAATGCTGATAGCAATTAGAAAAGACTACTTTTGGCCTGTGATGCGTAAAAATATTTATGAGTACTTGACTAAGTGTTTGGAATTTCAACACGTCAAGGTGGAACATCAACACCCTGCAGGTTTACTGTAACCTATACATGTACCAGAGTGGAAATGGGAAGTCATTTCACTCGATTTTATTACAGGCTTACCAAGGACTAAGAAACACAATGACTCCATTATGGTGGTAGTGGTTAGGCTCATCAAGGTAGCTCACTTCATACTGGTCCAGTCTGATTACAAAATGTTACAAATCGTTCATATTTTTATGAGGGATTTTTTTAGATTAGATGGTATCCCGAAAAAAATTATCTCATACCAGGATGTGAATTTCACCTCAACTTTCTATAAGGCACTCTTCACCGGTCTAGGCACACAAATTCAATTTAGTACTACCTATCATCCACAAACCGATTGGCAGACTGAGAGGATGAATAAAAAATTAGAAGACATGCTATGTATGTATGTGATGCAGCAGCCCACAAAGTGGGAATATTACCTACATTTAGTGGAGTTTGCTTATAATAATGGGTACCAAAAGTCTCTAAAAAATGAGTCCCTTTGAGGCATTATATGGAAGGAAATTTCAGACACCCATAAACTGGAGTAGCCTTGAAAGTAAGTTAATTCTTGGGCTAGATATGTTGGAAGAAATGGAACATGAAGTGAGAAATATCCAAAAAAAATTTAAAATATCCCTAGGACAGGTAGAAAGTTTATGCGGATCGGAAAATAACTTATCGAGAGTTCGAAGTGGGAGACCATTTGTATGTTAGAATTAGACCCAAGAAAATCAGTTTGAGGTGGACTACCTGTGCTAAAATTTCTCCCCAGTTGTTTGGGCCTTTCCAAATTTTGGAAAGAGTAGGGACAATGGCTTATCAACTGCCCTTACCTAGTCATATATGGGTGCACATTGTGTTTCAAGTATCTGTATTGAAATGATAGGTGCACGATCCCAAGCATATAATACATTGGAAAAACATTTAGGTAAGTTGTAATTGTTAATATGTCCTCTGAAAATGAGATGAGTACCTAATTAATTAATTAATTTTTTCGTTGGTTGCAGGTCGAATTGGATGGTCAATTTCTAGTAGAGCCTCAGCATATTCTCGAGTAGAGAGAAATAATGCTCCAGAGGTGAGTCATCCCCTAGGTTAAAGTGCAGTGGAAGCACTTTACCCCAGCAGAGGCTACTTGGGAAGATGACGCTTTATATGAGAAGCATATCCTGAATTGTTTTCTACGATGGATTAAAACATCGTGGACGGTGTTTTCCTTTAGTAGGGGAAGATGTAACACCCAACTTAGTTACCTAGTTTTATTTTAAACTTTTGAAAAATTACATTTGACTTTTAAGTAAGAAAAAAAAGACTGACTAATGTGTTAAACTGGTTAATGAAAATCGCTTTATAATTTATGAATAAAGAATTACATTCATAATTTCTATAACTGGTTAGTAAATAATTCCAAGACTCTATAGTAGTTGGGAAGAAGCATTTGTTGACAGTTACCTTCTCCTATAAGGATAAAAAGGAAATCTCGGTGAGGAGAAGGGGTTCTGTGCAAAAGGAAAAGAAGGGAACAATAGGTAGTAATAAAAACGGAGTTTTCCAAAGCTGGCTGATTGATCTGAGTATGAATGTTATTTTTGTTGTGCTAATTTCATTTTCAGATTTAAAATTTACTTGTTGATCTTATGCTTGAGGTACATATGTTTCCTTGTTGCTTATGTGTGTCAAACAGGTAATTTAACTAAGTTTTTATGAGTGAATTCAAGAGCATAAATTATGAATTTAAAATTCTTAACAACAGAAACATAAAGAACAAAAAACCATCACAATTGATCCATCAACAAAGAGTTTTGATGAAGTATTTCACCCCACCTGGGTTACATCTCCTTGGTCGAGCTTCCATGGCTTGGCCCTCTGTATTAGCTCAATAGTGAAAAATGCTATTTACATGCATCAAATGCTCTTCAAACATACTCCAATGAGTTTAGAATGTTGAAATCTATCTGAAATGACTATTCATTCACTCAATTTTTCCTTTAGCTGATCTAGGCATGGCCTTCCTTCCTGGTGGCCCTGGCTTCAATTTTCTTCAAAGTGACAAAAACACATGTAGAATTTCTCCTCTGCCTCCGCAACCTATTCCACTATGTTCATAGCATTCCAGTTTGCTAGGAATGACTCTTCGTCAAGAAAAATTGGTCAAAAATTGCTGCAGTTATGGTCAAAACAAATTTTCCTACAATATCTCCTCCAAATCTAGAGAAGACTCCAGATAACTCCGACACTATGGTGGATTCGCTGAAATGGGTGGTTCCGCTAACTTTGCCGCCAATTAGGAACTGGGTTAAATAGCAGTTAAGACCGAACTTAACTTTGATAAGCACATATTAAGTGCACCTTAACCACATTTCATAAACCGATTTTAATTAGTGTTAATCTACGACTTAGTTGAATAAACTGTGAATAGGAGTTAATACTTCGCGCGTTGGATTCGGCTCCGCCTTTGGTCTCTGCAGCATAGTCATATGGGAGGGGATGGCCCCCTCCAAACCCCTGCCATCGGATTCATAAGACTTTAAATATTCATTTCAATCATATAGTGTTAAGACCCATCAGATAGAGTAGGTGGTAGAGCGTTGGAAATATGTGGGGTAGGTCGTGGGTTCGACCTCGACCCCCACACCATAATTTTGCTCCACTGTATGTTCGTCCAACCCATAGTTTAAAAAATTGTCTTAAGATATATAGTCACCAGCATTAATATGTGCATGCCTAACTATTTAGACTTTGGTTTATAAAATATATTTAGCCCGAAAGCCCAAAATATATATATGCGCTAAGGTATAACAGAACTTTGGTTTACAACAAATTTAGAATTTGACTTAATAAAATTTCTTCGACCAGTTCCTCCAAGGTTTGGATGGTTCCACCAGAGGGGACACATGGTGGCCCTTGGCTGCACCACATGTCTAGCTCTAGTTGGACTATTCCAAACTAAAAAAATTATCCTTCAAACATAGGATAAACTGTAAAAAAATTTCACCTCCAAAGTTCACTAGTGAATCCTGTTGTGAGACTTGTCATAGTGTCATTGGGATAAAACTAGAGAATATTCCTTGAATATACCTGGAGTGATGATTGGTCTTCCATGTCATCAACCTGTCACTATTCTGCAATTTAAAAAAAAAATGCCTTTTCTAAATGGCGGTCATCATGCTATAACTTCTTCATCCGTAGTCAGTTTTTGACGAAATGAAATTCGTCGGATCCCTAGTGATGGGTTGATCGCTGTCATTCAGTTTCCAATCAATTTTGAGCACTTTCATTTTTGAGCTTATATACTGAGCCTCTGATCACTGATAACTAGTGGAACTCTACAAACCCGAATTGGAGTAAAAGGCTAGAAAAGGGTCTTGAGGTCTAACTCTAGAAATCTTCTACTAACTCCCGTTGTGGTGAGGAGCATGGGGAGGGTTGAGAACATAATCACCTCACTCATGGTTGGTTGGCTTAACCAGTGGAACAAAATTCTAGATAAGTTTTGTGAATTATATTACAAATCTGGAAAATTATAATGTTTCTAGTATTGCATTTATTTTGTGCAATAATGTACATATGTTTCTTCATTTACAGTACAGAAAACTTGGGGAAGATATTTTTTGAATGAATGGTAAAATACTTTATATATCTTTATTAGTCACATTGGAAAAAGGACAATGTGTTGTTGGTAGATGTGTGGTGGATAATTAGTGACTATCTAACCTAGGAAAGTTAAAGTGTATGAATAAGAACCAGAAAATATCCTATAAACAATATATGCAACATAGGCCTTTACCTTTAAGTATTTTAACTATGTAACAAAAAATAATATATATATATATATATATTCTTTTGTTACATAGTTCGTACTTAAAGTTAAAGGCCTCTATGGCATATATTGTTTATAGGGTATTTTCCGGTTCTTATTCATACAGTGTAATTTTCCTAAGTTAGATAGTCACTAATTATCGACCATACATCTACCAACAACACCTTGTCCTTTTTCCACTGTGACTAAGAAAGATATATAATGTATTGTACCATTCATTCAAAAAGGAGCTTGCCTAAGTTTTTTGTACTGTAAATGAAGAAACATATGCATTCTTTCACAAAATAAATACAGTACAAAAGACATCATAATTTTCTAGCTCCATCATATAATCTACAAAAATTATCTGGGATTTTGTTCCATCGGTGTACCCATCCGTGTTGTGGAAACTTAAGAAAAAAACGAGTTATGATAGCACTAATCTAAAAGACCACGAGGCTTATAAGAAAAATGGAAATGTACTTGACAAGAATAAAAATTATAGTAGCATAATTCTACAGGGAAAGAAATGCAAGATTCAATGTGGAAAAAAACTACGTACTAACTTTGAATTAATGTACCGTTGTGAATTTTTACTAGCACATGCGTATGCCAAAACTAAAAGTTATTCGCACTCAAATCAAGGCCGATAATTCAAGAGGTTTAAAGCTCAACCATGCGGAGGAGTATTCAATTTACGTCTCTTGGCCTGAGGCATATAACATGTGGTGAGATTGTAAAAGAAAGATGTAAATAAATGTGCAAATCGTTAGTTCCCCGTAATTTGTTAGATTGGCAAGACCAAATGTACAAGGGTAACATCAAACCAATATTTGGAGTCCTAGGACCTAGCCTTCCTGGACTCAAAGAGGGCTCTCTCTATGTTTGTGTAAAGCATGTGAACTTGATTGATTTTAGGGTTTTGATTTTAGGCTAGTTATTAGGTTTAGGGTTTGTTTGTTTGTTTGGTTGGTTGGGTAGGTTTTCAAGAAGAATAGATAGAGTGAGAGAGGTTAAACCTTTGGGATATGGAGTCTACAAAAGGTCTTTAATAGTTTAACAATAGGTCAAAGGTGCATCACAGGGAAAATATAACAAAGTCAAAGGATCTAAAAGCTTATGTGAATGAGATGAACATCAAATTTGTGAACATATTAGGTGCAAAACGGAAGTTAAGAATCCTTTGAAAAATACCTTAACAAGAATGGCCTGTAATATTACTAAAAATGAATAAATAATCAAAGACAGGGCATACCAATAACTTCTTTGACTAAACCCTAGCAAGTAAGCATTAATACAACAATCCAGTGAACTATAGAAGGCAAGAAACTTGTAAATCTTCTAGCGATTTCACCTTCAAGCTAAGAAAACATTTAAGATAAACATATAGCAGAGATCAAAGAAGAGGGAACTCCAAACTTCATTAATCAAGCTATAAATACCTCCAAAGCAACCAT
This sequence comes from Pinus albicaulis, assembly GCA_034641835.2. Lineage (NCBI taxonomy): Eukaryota > Viridiplantae > Streptophyta > Pinopsida > Pinales > Pinaceae > Pinus > Pinus albicaulis. The sequence continues at coordinate 7,054,851 of CM076575.1, read as the reverse complement.
TTAGGATAAATAAAAGGGCATGGAAAATCATAAACCTCTTTAGCTAAATACTTCAAAGTAAAATACCTTAAAAACAATGCTTAAGTAATGGAAAAGAGCAGGGATAACCATAAAAATAATTTGGAATTTTCTTCATTGAATCATTCTTAAGATAAAAAAACTAAGTGGGACTAGAGAGCATTCAAGAATTCTCTAATTTGACCTAGTAGAGGAAAACATAGAAGCAGTAGAGAACAAATAGAGCTAAAGTGCCTCTAAACAACATTTCTTAGCCTAAAACTTTTGTCCTACTGAAATAGAAATATGGAAAAAAATTATAACACAAGAAAACAAGAACTAAATAAGGAACACATCACCATTAACTATGCTCATGAACCTTGCAAGTAAGCCTTCTCCATTGTCAAGTAAGCCAAGCCATCCACAAAAACCAAAGCCAATTTCTCTTCAATCTCAAAGTCTAATATTTATTACTCTCAATAATCATCCAACATGTACAATGAGGCCTCAATGCTGTATTTAACAAGAAAGGAGGACCAAAACCCTAACTAGGGTTTCCAAAACATCATAAATACATCATAAATGCTAAATTTGTCCATTAAGACCATGCAAGGCCCAAGGCACAAAATATCTAAGGAAATCAATGAAAAATAACTTCTAACACCTAAATTTGGAGTGATTTTCCCAAAAAACCTCAAAATATCTATTTGCCATAAATTTTTGTCTTTTGTTGACTTTGTAGGCAAGGGCGCAGCACCTGCACCAAAAAATAGGTCACATTGCAGCTGAATTTTGAAGGTCTTCCCAATGTGGGAATGAGCTCTGTGATAGTTCGTTGGAAAGCTTGTAAAGTTTATTTTCCAAAAACGCATTTATTTTTTCATTTGGTGTCCATTTTCCTATTCAAAAACCAATTCTCTGCTCAGGGCACAGCGCCAACCATGAAAATATGGGAGAATGGTGAATTTTTGCATGTTTTTTACCCTTTTGGGAGACCAAATCTATTCCAAATCATCTGAAATTTTGTGTGTGTGATGTACTTGGAGAGATGAACCCAAAATTTTAAACCAATCCTCAAGAAAGTGCCCCAAAAAAGAGTGCAGAGCCAAGGGTGCTGCGCCCTTGGCCCTCAAAACAGTGAAAAACCAAAATTATCAAAACCTTGCCAAAATTTGAAATTATCTTCCTCATAGTGTTTGGGATGCCTGTAGTGATGCATCAGCTAGGATTTCAAGGTTTTCTTGGCCTTTTTCCTCCTTGAGAGCTTGAATTTTAGCAAGGTCTCTTTTGAGCTTAGCCCTTGCAATTTGATTTCTTAAGGCATAGTGCTTTGCCATCTTCTTCTAAAGGCTAAGGTCTCTTTTTGTATTTTCCAATTGATCCTCCAAGTATGTATTAGCCCTCTCTAACCAAGGTTCTTGATCCTACTCTATCTCCATGGCAAGAAGCTCACTTGGAGTGAGTTACTCTGCCAGTGTTGTTTCTTGCTCGTTCTCCTTGGCTAAGGCCTTCCTCAAGCCCATTGTTCTTGGTCTTCTCCTAGACAACTTCCCTGATTCATCTTCACTTTCATAAAAAACACCCAAGACCTCATCTATCCTAACCTTGGTCCTTTCAGTCTCTTTCTGGAATCTGATTTCCCTAACCTCATAAATGGCCTTTTGTGCCTCCAGCGACTTGTTTTCATCCTCATAATAGTGGATGACATTCCTAGCCCTAGCTAGATTGGCTTGCAAATTTTTGATTTGGGAAACTTTACCTTTGAGAGGCATGCTTGAGATCCTTGCCTCGTTCTCATCATCATTGTCAACATGAATGAGTTCAAATTCCTTCTCAGTCTCATGTTGATCTTCTTCTTCTTCCTCCATGACCTTCTCTTTGCCTTTGTCAAGTTGCTTGGTTGAAGTAGAAGGCATGGCCCTTTTCCTCTTGAGGGAAACAAACACATACCTACTTCCCCTTTGGTAAGTTAAAGGAAAAGTTTCAATATTAATCATTTGAGTGCCTTCACTATGGTTTCCATCATGACTATCATTATCATTGATATCCTTACTGTCCGTATGGCTTTCATGGCTGCTCTTATGGCTGCTCCCATCTGTCTCCATGCTTTCTGCCTTATCACTGATATTCTTGCTATCATTATCAGTGTCACCATCATTATCATCATTATCATTATCTCCACTCATATCATGGCCATCATGATCTCTACTCTCTTCCTCATTTCCCTTATCTGATCCACTGATTTGTGTTTCATCACTGTCATCATGGATTTTTGACCTATTGTCTTCTTCACTGCCTTCTTCTGCCTCACTGAAATTTGTTTCACTGATATCAACCTCATTTTCTTCTTCTTCACTGATATCTGCCTCCTCTGACCTATTTCCATCATGGCTCATTTCCTTGCTGCTTTCTGCATCTTTTCCCTCACTGTTTTATGCACTGCCTTCATCACTGTCATGAGCCTCACTTTTTTTTGACTCATGGGCATCTTCTTCATTGGTTTCTTCATTCTCACTGTTAGGTGTTTCATCACCATTCTTCCCATTTTCTTGACTGTCACCATGGCTCTTTGTTTCACTGTCATTTTCTTCACTACCTTCCTCCTCATTGATGTTTACCTCACTGTTGTGAGCCTCACCGTGCTCTTCACTACTATCATCAACCTCACTACCCTCACTGTTTGATTCTTTGTTATCATCTCCTTCATTGGTTTCTTCTTTTCTGACCTCCTCTTCTTTGCTTTCTTCTTCATTTTTTCTTGATTCATCATTACCTTCTCCCTCATTTTCATTTGACTGCTCACTATCACTTCCTTCATTATCTGATGCATTGTGAGAGAGTGATGAAGGAGGGTTGTCCTGAGGTGAAGGGATATGTGTAGACGGTGAAACATGCTCAGCAGGAGATGATTGAGGAGTAAGGACAAGAGGATGAGATGATGAAGGCATGTTTTGCTGAGGATGGGCTTGTGGATTGGTGAACGCTTCATGGGCAATGAAAACATCACATGGAATACCCTTTTGCTGCAATTGATGCATCACAACCATTTTGATCAAAGAGTGATGAAATAAGCTTTGCATCTGGTGAGGGAAATATCTCTTCTATACAATGTAAGACATTTTGTCAATAATTCTGTAGAGTTAGTAGGGTAGATGCAACATCTTAACCCTAGTAAAGTGCATGAACAATATGATGTGATAGGAATAAAGCCGGGAGAATCTTCCTTCACATTTGAAATATTTCATAATGACCCTCATCATGGGTGCATACCTCTCAAGCAAAATTGAGAATGGAAATATGGATTTATTGTAGTCTTTGTATTTGGGTTTAAGGAATGGCTCATAGTAGCTTATGTCTAAATTGGCCTACTTGAACCATTTTTCACCCACACTAGGTATCCCAGTGGCAATAGCAATGACATCTGAAGACAAATCAAATTTTACCCCTGCAAGGTTGACTTGTTTCTCATGTAGGTTAAGTATGAAGAGCCTAGTCAGCTCGGGGTGATTCTACACCTACTGTACTTTCTCACAAAATTCATAGCAGCCTACATTTTGGAAGCAGGAGATAGTTAAGGGAGATGCATTTAACTCCATTGTGTTTAGTGGTTAAAACCTGTTTATCCTCCCACCTTTGTGTTGATGCCTCCTTGGCACTTGGTCTTCCTCACCACTACCACTGTCACCTTCCCTTGACATTTTGATCACTCTGTTTTGAGCAAAACCCTAGGACTGCACAATAGAAACGAGATGAATGGATGGAGGAATGGCAGTTATTGCAAGTGAATGATATGGATGGGTGAGTGAGGGTAAGGGCATAGTAATATGAGTGAGAGGTTTAGCTCAAGTACAACCTCATCTGTGGGTTACAATTCTGCTTTGACAACAACTTGCACTGATGGCAAATGGATATGAAGGAAGGAAATGAATTTGTCAATATTTTTGTGATGTAGACGACTGATTTGGTGAATGGGTGAGTGTAGGCACAACCCTAGGTGACTAGGAAACCTTCAAGAATGTAACCCCCTATCTATCACTAGTCCTCTTTTGTAGGCAGATGGAGTATTTAAACAATGGTTTTAAGTTGAAACTTAGGTTTTTCTTCCTTAGGGTTCTATTCATTTAATTGGAAAACCATCAAAATGCTTGGAGAGGAGAGTAGGGCATCCACATACCATTTAATTTTTTCTTGAAAACCCTTGGTGGCAGCTTGAAGATGTTTTTTCAATGATTTGAGGGTCTGCAGGTGTAGGAGGCCCTCCCGTCCAAATGTGCAACGCCCAGGTGAACGAGGTGTCGGGTCAGGCAAAGGCACAGTGCCAACGTTCTTGAACGGGCCTGTCGTGTTTGTTGGGCAAACGTGCAGCGTGTTGCCAGACGTGTAGTGCATGCCTCTAGGCACATAGCACTAAACAAATTTGTATGGGAGAAACAGCCAGGGGCGCAATGCCCAATTCCAGGGGTGCAGCGCTCGACTCTAGGCGCACAACATTGACCTGAATGCACAGTTCCTCAACACTTAGGCAAAAAAATTGACTTGAAAACCCACAGTTTCCTCTCCTGATCGCTCTGAAGATTATCACAAGGCAAAAGTGACTTTGTTGAAGTGTTAGATGACCCTTTATAGGAAAATGATTTAAATTTATCTTTACCAACCCTCTTTCTAATGTTTTCAAAGTTAATTCCCTTTTTTGCCTTATATTTCTTTATACTTTTTTGCTTGTAGGTGACAAAAAAATTGAAGTGGCTTTTTCCTTTTGCTCCTTGAGTTGACATCTTCACCTTGGCCTTTAGGAATTCAAACACACAATAACACCTTTGAAACTCTTCTTCACCTTGTTTCCTCCTTGGAGTTCAACCTTATGTTTTTATCCCTTCTTAGACCACTTATGATTTGTAGGTGCCTAAAGTGATAATTTAGACATTTCTCACTGATACTCTTTACCTTCTCTTTGCTCTGTAGGTTTTTATTTAGTGACAAGGTTGACTTTCTTTTGCTTATTTACGTCCTTCAACACTAGCACTTAGCAGGTGTCATGAGAACCTTGAAGTGGCTCTTCCTTTCTGATCTTTGAAGCATGCTAAATTCACTTTGACAACCTTAGGAATTTACACACTGGCAGTGTCTCCAAAACTTCTTTTGTTCTTACCTTGGAGCTCAAATCACCTTATGTTTGGCATGTGACTGAAAACCTTCACCTTTCTTATTGATCTTCTTTACATCCTTTTTCTTTGAGGCGGTGAGACATTTTACCTTGGCAAAATTTTGGGATGTTTACACACACTGGCAACTCCTAAATCTTCCATTACCTGCACCATGGAGCTCAACCTATCTTTTGATCATTTTTAGAATGAAAAACTTCTTTGGACAATTTTGGAATATTTTACAAACATGGACATATTTAGAATCCCTTTGCTTTCATCATGGAGTTCAAACCATGATTTCACCTTCTTTGAACACTTTCCCAAAACCCTAGGTGTCTGCAATGTTTGAAAACAATTATCAGTGTTGTCTTCTAAGTTCTCTATAGCCCTTTCAAGTTCATTCATTTTTGTCCAGTTCCCCTCACCTTTTTCCCTATTTCATCCATAAATTATGGAAAACTTCTTTTCATGTTTGGTTTTTGGTGTACCTCCTCCATGGTTATTTCTGCATTTGATCACTGTTTGGCATCCTACTGGACCTTTAGGCTCAAAAAACCCTAATTTTCTACAAACACAAGTGCTTCATGTCTTCCATGTTGCAATATGTATTCCTTGAGGATAATATCCCTTACCTTACCAAATTTCTGTTGATAGTCATTTTAACACTCCTGCAGAAGTGTCAAAGTTCACATTTACCTCTTGTAGAACTTGAACTTGATAAAGTAGTCCTCCTTGGATATTTTCTGATCTTTCTCAGATAACCATATGATGATATTCTATTACATTTGAGCCAGCTTCTAACACAGAAAAAGCAGTGCTTAAAAAATTAATGATGACCCTACAACCTGTGAAACCCTAATGACCTAGTGGGAGGGTCCTTTGACCATGATCTTGACTAAAAATTTGGCTTGGAGCCTTCAAGTGTAAAAACAGAGTATTGACAAAGTGGTGTATTTGAGGATAAAAAATCCAATGTACTTTATTTATCTAAAGAGCCTACACAGATAGTTTTGAGACCATCAATGCTTGAGGAACCTGGTGAACATGGGAAGGAATAGGCTATAGGTAACCCTAGTTGTAAAGTGATGTTATGGGCAAGGGAAAAAATTATAGGTGGGAAAAAGGGATGTAGATGAGTGACACAAGCCCATAAGGAGTCTTTTATGAGTGGTAGGGTGGCCATGAAATGGAAAAATGGTAGAATAGTGAAAAAAAATTCCATAAGGATAATGAAGGCAGTGAGATTTCTAAAACTCACAATATTCAGGGAATTTTGTTTTTAGAAATCTAGGACCAATATTTAGTCATCTATAGATGATAAAAATTGTTGATGGCTAATAGTGGCTCCACTTGGGGAGGGAAGCTCCTTTTCAGGATATTTCTAGGACCTTAGAGTTGAAATCTCTGAGTTTTGAAGGCCAATTCCTTACTTGTATTTGGCAGATTTTTCTTCTTTATCTTCTAATGTTCTCTTGAAGCTATGATCTCAAAATTAGAAAGACATGTTTGCTTCAACCTCATTTATACCTACCCATCATACCTTGCCTAACATTTTTTCTTCTTTTGGGTGCATTTGAACTGGAAAACCCTTGACATTATTTTCTTTTGAAAGCATAAAAAAATATCTACTTGTACCCTTATCACTTACAAGAGTTCAGATTAGACTAATGAACTCTCTTATTCTCTACCTAGTCTACTCATTTGTCAAGATTAAGTTGTTTGACAGACTTTATTCTCTAACCTACCGACATGAAATTCAAACATGATCAAACCAAGTTTAAGGAATCTGATTTGTCATGAGCTGTGGCATTTGGACAAGCTGCACACAGACATTATTTTTGTAGAATAAAAAACTAGAAAACATGAGGGATGTGATTCAGAATTTGTTAGGCATCTCTCTTTTTTTCTTTAGTTTATATTTGAGCATTGAGAACCAACATATTTTCCTAATCTAATCTACTTAAAACCAAGCTTAAATAGTTTGACAAGTCTTATTTTACTAACCTATTAGCAGAAATTTAAAATATGTTCAGTCATGATTAGGCTAGATGACTAGACAAGACTTTCTTTTCAACAAGTAGTGGCATTTAGGCTTGCACACTTTCAACAATACTCTTTTTTGGGCATGGGGCTGTACCTATTCTTTTTCATGCCTCTTTTTCTTATTTTCTCTATTTTTATGTTTTTTCTTTTCTGATTTTTCATCAAGAAATGTTATGTACAAAGAATGAAAGCTTCAAACTAGGAATTTTGACAAAAATAGTGCTTGAGCATCCTGCCATTGATAGGACCTCCAAATAACTCTACTCCATCCAGCTCTTATAAAAAGAAAGCATTGTTACCTCTAACTGAATGAATGATGTAAGGACCCTTCCACAAATTTTCAAATTTTCCATGCTTGCCTTTGTCCTCTCTCCTTGAATCTCATTTCAGCACCTTGTCTCTTTCAAAGACCTTTCTTAGGTGAACTTGGTATTCCTCTTCAGTTTTAAAATATACAGTGATGTCATCAAGGTATATTACTATGAAATAACCTATGTCTTCAGAAAAAGCTATGTCCATGGCCCTTTGAAAATTATCCCATGCATTCATCAACTCAAATGGCATTTTTACATACATGAATGTGCCCCAAGGTGTTGTGAAAGAGGTTTTGTGCTGATCACTTGGAAGTACTAGTACCTGATTGTAACCTGAGAAGCCATCAAGCAATGATATCCTTTTAGAACCTACCACCCTCTGTAGTATATGATCCATTTTGTGTAAAGGGTAGTTGCCCTTCAGGGAGGCTTTGTTCAAGTTTCTAAAGTCTATGCACAACCTAATCTCCCCTGTTTTCTTTCTTACTGATGTCACAATGTTAGAAACCCATTTTGAGTACCTAAGTGGGACTATGATACTAGCATCATACATCTTCTTTATTTCTTTTTCAATAAGAGGTATTAGGACCGGGTTTATTCTTCTCAATTTTTTCTTGAATGGTTTCTGATTTTCCTTGAGAGGAATCCTATGTTGAACAATGCTTGTGTCATAGGACTTCAAGTCCTCATACCCCCATGTAAAAAAATATTTAAACTCTTTGAACAACTCTATATATTTTTGTTTTATGTGAGGAGGGAGAGTTTTGGACAACTTTATCATTTCATGTTCTTCTATGCTCCCTATGTTGCATTCTTCTACATCACTCTTGGTAGATTCCATTTTTGGTTTCCTAGCAACATTATTAAAGTAAAAAAACTCTTCTAAGGGGGTAAGACCTCTTGGTAGTGAGTTATCTTTGCATTGTAATACCTCAAGGTATTTTTGATCCGGGTCCCTAGAAAATTCTTCCTCATGAAAGTGTTCTAGCAGATTTACATCAGCATTAGGAAATGGCTCTGTTTGTGGTGTTTGTTCTTCATTTGGGAAATCTTTTTCATGCTCTAAGCTTGGTTTTGGTATTGCAAACTCATTCTTAGTTTGCAGAAAATCATTAATTTTTTTATCACCCTCAAACACTTGCCAATAAACTATGTTGTCAGGTACTGTAGGCCTATTCTTGACTTTCACAGTGTATTTTTCATTCGCATGGGGTATTTGGCATGTGCTGGCAGCAAAGGAAAGTTCATTGGCAAGGCTATTTTGAGCTCTAGGGATGGAGGTAAGTTCATACTTCTCAAAAGTTTTCAAGAGATCTAAGGCAGCATTCCTATACTCTCTTAGCCTAGGATTCTTGGCAGAATATTCTCCCTTGATTTGTCCAATGATTAGCTCAGAATCTCCTTGAACAAAAATCTTCTTGGCTCCTATGTCTTTCAACAAGTGTAAGCCAAGGAGAAGAGCCTCATACTCTACAATATTGTTATTGCATTGAAAATCTAGTTTGTAGGAGTGGCCTTCATTGGTGTTATGTATCCAAACCCCAGCTCCAGAACCAACTTTTCCACAAGAGCCATCAAAGCTCATGTTCCAAAGTGTTTTGAGTTCAGCTTTGCCATTATGTTGTTCTTCAGGGCTGCTAGAGTTTTCGCTGTCAAATTATTCATTTTGCGTTTGGTTTGACTGTTATGTTAAGCCTAACTCTTTCTCATTTTCATTTACTTTTTCATCAATGCCATCTTCATTATACAAGATAAATGAGGCAAGGTCCGAATGGATGGAATAAAGAGGGGTGCTGTTTGGCCTATCTTGGTTGCTAACCATATATTTCATTTGTGATTCCTGGTACAATCTCCTTGTTTGGTTAAAGACCGGGATGGTATCATAAGACATGTCCATTTGGATGTTTCCTTGGAGTTTGAATCCCCATGATCTAGATAAAATCATGCCATACTTAGGGGGAATTTCAGCTACTATAATGTCCATAACTAGACTTTTAACAGGTATTTGTGCCAGATTGACACACAAATCCTTGATTAGACCCAAACATTTGACTCTTCTTGAATCAAAAGAATACAAGTCTTTGTAAGCTTTGGTTATTTCTAGGCCTAATCTCTCCATCACCACCTTGGGCATGAGATTGTGTGAGGCACCGGAGTCTAGCATAACATTGTGCAAGATTTTGTCATGATTTTTTAAGCTAACATAGAATGGAGGGACAACTCCTTCTTGATATTTTCCCTCTACCTAAGGTCCAAACAACAACTTTGGTTTGTCATCAGTTAGGTTTAGAGTGTCCGTGTCATTTCCTATGTTCAAAAATTTTAACATTTGGGACCTATATACATCCTGAGTTACTAGTTTAGTAAGAGGTATGCTTATTTTGATCTTGGAAATCTCTCCCTCAAAACTGAAAGGTGCTAGTTTTTTTGGTATATTTACATTAATTTTGTCACACATAGTATTTTCAGCAATTTTGGTTTGCTGAGTTTTATTAAGATTGCCATTTAGAGCAGTTTTTCCAGGGCCACTAGTTGATGTGCTAGGATAGCTTGGGTCACCATTTTGTTGGCTAGTTTTGTCTTTGTTTTGATCAGATTTCTTAGCCATTGTGGTGGTGTTTTCTACTATTTTCTTAAGGATGTTTTCAGGGGTCTTTCTAGCAGCAGTTTCTAATTTGTTCTTTTTGGAGGCATCTTGAGTTTTCTTACTCCTAAGGTCATATTTCCTATGGACCTCCGTTATGGAATTTTCAAATCCCAATTTTTACTCTTCTGAATCCTCATATGTTCTATCAATTTGGTTTGAGGAAAACAACCCTTGTTCTTCTTCTGTGAGAAAAACATGACCCTCATTTTCAGACCCTATCATATTTACATGATTTTCTTCTGGTTGTTCAGTCTCTCTTTCCTCTTCATCTACATAGTTGTCTTGGAAAGGAGGCATGATTTGTTGGTCATTATCTCTTTGTATGTTTTGAGGAGGGTCTCTTCTGAATTTTTGGTTCCTATTTATTCTTTAGGGATTTTCTTGGTTTTCCCTAGGAGGTGCTCTTTCATTCAAGTTGATCCTCTCCATCATTCTTTCCATTACCCTCACTAGATTGTCAATTTTAGCATCCGAGGTGGAGGCCATGGCTTCATCTTTGTATGTGAATTTATTTTCTGACCTCATCCTAGAACTCTTTTAAATTAGATTGGCCTCTACACTCATAGCTCCCCTTTGCATGTCTTCTAAAGCTAGGGGATCTCTTTCTCTCAATTGGTAGGCCATGTCTGGATCAAAACCATCTGGAAATTTTACTAGTACTAGGCCTTGTGGGGGTTTCATGTGAGGTGGGAGTGCATTGTATACACTATTGAACCTAATGCATTAGTCTTGGATAATTTCCCCAACATTTCTCTTAATGTTTTTATACTCTGAGAGGATTTGGAGAGGGTTTTTCTTAATCTCCCACTTGTTTATGAATGTTTGATAGAGGGAAGGGAGATCATGTATGTTGTTAGGAGTCAAGTTTTTGAACCATTTCTTGGCTTCTCCTCCTAAGATTTGGGAAAACATCCTCATATTTATGGTCTCCTCTTATATCTCTTGGTATTCAAAGGCATCATTCATCCTATCTACATGTTGTTATGAAGTGGTAGAGTCAGCTTCAGTAAAGTGAGGGATTTTGGATTGGTAGTCTTGAGGCATGGGCAGTAAAGGTTGGGGTAGAGCTGATGAGGCAAACCATGTTGCCATGATTGGAGGTAAAGGAACCCAAGGAGGGTTTGTGAGAGGAGGTGGAGGATGAAGTGGAGTGGTTTGCACAGTGGATGTGTGAATGGGAGTGGCAGATGTACTCGGACTAGCAAACTTAGATTGAGCAGATTTGGAATGGAAGGAGCCCAAGTTTTGGAGAAGCTGAAAAATCAGGAGGAGTGGAAGGAGAGGCTTCTCTACTAGGACTTTACTGAAAATCTATGGGCTCAAGGTTTGTCTGGTCTATCCCACTCTGAGACTTAGTTCTAAAAAGGTTTTTTCTATTGTATAAGTAAAATTGGGGATCTTGCAAGGTTGTGAGGTTTTCAGGGACATAACTTGCTTTGTGAATGGTCCTAACAGTAGTTGAATCTTCGGTCATCAAATATGGTAGGAGGGTTAGGGTCAGGGTGAGATCTGGTGCTAATCCTTTGCAAAGCCAGATTTCAAACTCAATAATGCAGAGAGGCTGAAAGTTTAGGAGTGTCTTCAAAACAGACCTATTTGCAAGAATACTAAGTTCACACAAAGAGTGACTGGGTTTTAGGCTGTTATGACTGATTAGTGCATTCCCAAGGGAGTCTATGAGAACTAGTGAAGTTAGTAGGCCTACTGGAGGCTAGTGGAGTCGCCAGGTGGATGATGTTTCCTTCTTTTTGGGTTTGTTGTCCACCATCAAAAATTCAAAAACCAATCTAGAGATGTCTTGGTTTTTCTCAGTTTCTTATGTAACACTAAGATTTCAATGAGCTTTCTCGAGTTGAGACATCATGTTGCTAGTATGGTGAATTAATTAGATAGTACTCTTGGCTAACACTTGATTTTCTAAGTTTGACACAAATTTGAGAGTTCTTAAGGTATACTTAGGATGTTACTGACTCAGAGTCCCACCGTGATCGCCATTATGTTAGTTCCCCGTAATTTGTTAGATTGGAAAGACCAAATGTACAGGGGTAACATCAAACCAATCTTTGGAGTCCTACGACCTAGCCTTCCTGGACTCAGAGAGGGCTCTCTCTATACTTGTGTAAAGGATGTGAACTTGATAGATTTTAGGGTTTGATTTTAGGCTAGTTATGAGAATTAGGGTTTGTTTCTTTGTTTAGTTGGGTAGGTTGTTGTTTGTTTGGTTGGGTAAGTTGTCAAGCAATGATAGATAGAGTGAGAGAGGTTTAAGACATTGGGCTATGGAGTCTAAAAAAATGTCTTGAAAAGTTTAACAATAGATAAGGGGTGTATCACAGGGCAACTCTAACAAGATCAAATGGATCTAAATGCTTTGTGTGAGTGGAGTGAACATCTAATTGTGAACATAGTAGGTGTAAAAGGGCAGTTAAGAATCCTTCAAAAAATACCTTAACAAGAATAGCCTTTAATATTACTAAGCATCAAGAAATAATCAAAGACAGGGCATACCAATAACTTCTTTGACTAAACCCTAGCAAGTAAGCATGAAGACAACAATCTAGTGAACTATAGAAGGCAAGAAACTTGTAAATCTTCTAGTGATTTCACCTTCAAGCTAAGAGAAAATTTAAGATAAACATATAGCAGAGATCAAAGAAGAGGGAACTCCTAACTTCATTAATCAAGATATAATACCTCCAAAGCAACTATTTAGGGTAAGAAAAAGGGCATGGTGAATCATAAAACTCTTTAGCTAAACCTAATCAGCAATACTTCAAAGTAAAAGACCTTAAAAAAAATGTTTAAGCAATAGCAAAGAGTAGGTCTAACCATGAAACTAATTTGATATTAGCTTTATCAAATCATCTTTAAGATAAACAAGCATAAGTGGGTTTAGAGAGCAGCTAAGAATTCTCTAAACTAACCTAGCAGAGGAAAACATAGAAGCAATAGAGAACAAACAGAGCTAAGGTGCCTCTAAACAAAATTTCTTAGCCTAAAACTTTTGTCCTACTGCAATAGAAAGATGGAACAAAATGCTAAAATAAGAAAAAAAGAACTAAATAAGGAACACATCCATTAATTTGTTGTGAAACCAGCTCCAAAAATAGAAAAAAAGAGATATCAATGCCTTAGAAATAAGCCACTTCGAGTGGGCAACCTCCAGTACATTACATGAATGAACAATTCTTGGATGATTCAAATTACAAAACCTCCTTTCTATATATAGGAGTCCATGGGGCCACAATGTAATCGTAGCCAACCTAACAATAATAATTTAAGGGCACAATAATAACAATATGGGGGTTACACGGGTACAATAATAACAATAAGGGGGATTACACTAACAAAAATAAGGGACTATACTAGTAATATAGGGACCTAACATGACCCTCTCCTTCAAAAAAGAGTTATGCTCAACACTTGAGTAGCTCTGGGTGCTTCTGTATAAAATTCTCATCCTCCCATGTAGAATCTTCAGTGGGTAAGTTCTTCCACTTGATGATATACTCTGAAATTGATCAATTCCGTAGCTGTCGAGTTCTTGTTTCTGTGACCACTCCAGGTTCCAATATGATTTTTCCTTGCTCATCAAGTTATGGAAATATTGCTTGAACTGGAATATTTTCACCTATAACCTTCTTTAAGCATGAAACATGGAAAACTGGATGCACTCGTGAAGAAGCAGGAAGCTCCAATTTGTATGCAATAGTACCAATATTTTGCAACACCTTGTAAGGACCATAGTACTTTGGTGATAATTTATTATCCTTCTTAGCTTTCTTGAGGGACATTTGTTTGTATGGTTGTAGCCATAAAATACCCAGTCTCATACATCAAAACTTCTCTCGCTGTGATGTTGATCTGCCTGTTGTTTCATTTGATTTTGTGCCAAATTCGGGTTATCCTTTCAGAGTTGGAGAACTTCTTGTTGATGCTCGATGTGATCTTCCACTGCTTGAACCTTCAAATTTTCTCTTAAAGATGATGTGATGGATGGTGAATGATATCCATAAAGTGACATAAATGGCGTCATTTTTGCTGCAGTATGGAAGGAAGTGTTATACCACCATTCAGCTAGAGGTAACCACTTGACCCATTGTGTTTGTTTATCAGATACAAAACAACGAAGATATCCTTCCAAACATTTATTTATTATCTCAATTTGACCATCGGATTGAGGATGATAATATGAGCTATGAGCTAATTGAGTACCCAAACAAGAAAATAAATCCATCCAAAAATTTCCATTAAAAATGGGATCCTTGTCGCTCACAATAACCCTTGGGTTTCCATGTAGCTTTTGAATTGTGTCCATAAATGTAGTAGCAGCCCCAATACTTGGATTTAAATGGATGAGATAATGCTGAAAATTTTGTCACTTGTGAATCTATAACTACTACAGTGACATTCTTTCCTTCGGACTTAGGTAAACCTGTGATAAAATCCATTGAAATCTCCTCCCAACGTTGACTTGGAATGGATAAAGGTTGTAGAAGTCCCGGGGTCTTAACTGTCTCCACTTTATTCTGTTGGAAAACCAAACATTCCGTCACAAACTTTTGAATATCGGATTTAAGTCCATCCCAAAAAAAATCTTTCTTCACCCTGTAGTAAGTTTTTAAAAATCTTGAGTGTCCTCCTAAAGGAGAAGTGTGCAATTCCAGAAGAATCTTTTGTTTTAGTTGGGAATTATTACAAAGATATACGCGATCTTTGTACCATAAGGAATCATTTTTCCAACTAAATGTATCAAATTTACTAGGATCTTGCTCCAAATTTTGAATGAGTGTCCATACATCTTTTTCCTTATTCCATTCATCTCTTGCTTCGGTTATCCAATCTGGTTGGATAGTAGAAATAACAAAGAAATGCTTCCACCTCTTCATTCTTTCTTGAGAGTGCATATGCCAACCACATTTAGCTTCCTTTTTGTATATTATTTCAAATTCATAACCCAACATCTTTGTGACCATTTTTGTTGCTCTTTTGAAGATAGTGTTTGTTCCAAAAGTGTTTAAGACTATGTGATCAGTTTTTTTGTGATCAGTTTTGAAGTGTCTTCCCATTAGGTAAGTTTGATTTATTTAGTGCATGCAATATTGCTAACAGTTCCGTCTCATAAATAGGTTTCTGTAAATACTTTCCTTTAATTGGACGACTTTCAAAATAAATGGGTCTTCCTTCTTTCATTAAAACAACACCAATTCCATTTCCTGAGGCATCAAATTCCACAATAAAGGTTTTGTGAAGTCTGGCGTAGCTAAGATCAGTTCTAAGCACATTGCCTCTTTAAGATGTTCAAAAGCCTTAGTTGCTTCATGAGTCCATGAAAATGCACCTGTCTTCAATAATGTTGTTAGAGGTGTTGCTATTATCCCATAATTCTTAACAAACTTATGATAATACCCTTTTAACCCAAGAAATCCTTGCAACTGCTTTATGGTTATGGGGATTTTCCATTCCTTAATCGCTTTAATTTTGTTAGGGCCTACCTTAATACCCTCGTGAGATACAATATAACCCAGATATTCCACCTCTTGTACTCCAAAGAAACAATTAGGGGTTTTTCCATATAAGTGTTTCTCCTCCATTAGTTTGAGCACCACTGTCCAACATGTTCAACATGATCCTTCCAAGACCTACTTTAGATTAGTATATCATCAAAAAAATACTAGCACAAATTTTCTAAGGAAGAGGGTTTGAAAATGGAATTCATCAACCCTTGAAATGTGTAAGGAATTCCATTGGTAAGGCCAAAAGGCATGACCAAAAATACATAATTACCCTCATCAGTTCGACACGTTGTTTTCGGAATATCTTCACTCTTCATTCTAATTTGATGATACCTTAAACAAAGATCCAATCTGGTAAAATAAATTTCTCCATGTAATTCATCCAATAATTCATCAATCATAAGAATGGGAAATTTATCTTTAATGGTGAGCTTATTGAGCTACTTATAATCCAGACACATGCGCCATGATCCATCCTTCTTGTGTACCAATACTACAGGAGTAGAGAAAGAACTTTGACTAGGTTGAATTATACCAGCCTCTAACATTTCTGCAATCATATGTTCAATTTCACTCTTTTGGACATAAGGATATCTGTAAGGCCGGATGTTTGGAGGAACACTTCCTGGAATCAAATGAATAGGATGATCAAGATCATGAATAGGTGGGAGTCCTTTGGGAGTATCAAACACCTTGGAATGATTGTCCAAGGCTCTTTGGAGATCTGGAGAAATATATGATTTTGATGTTGGAACTTCTAATGAGCATAATTGTGCAATTACGCCTCGTTGTTCTTTCTTCATAAGCTTTGTCATGAAATTAGAGCTTATTGTCTTTCCTGGCTTCCCTGTGATACCCCATAATTCGATCTCCTTTCCTTCCGAAAAAAATTTCAGGAAAAGTTCTTGAAAATTAAAAGCTGTCATCCCCAAAGATTGTAAACATTGTACTCCTAGTACAACATCAACACCTCCCATTGGGATGGAAAGCATTGGACTATTCAATACATATTCCCCCATGGATAGCTTGATATTATGGCATTTTCCAGAGAAATTTATAGTTCTTCCATTTGAAACCATCACTTGACATTCTGGTGTTGGGTATAGGAAACAATTCCATTCCTTGGCCACCTTACAATGAATAAAATTATGGGTACTACCCAAATCAATCAACACTATTACCTTTTTCTTCTTGATATGTCCTTCTTCTATCTTGAGAATTTGAGGAATTAGTAATTCACCTTAAAGCATTACATGATATGGTCGGACTCATTTTCTTCCTCTTCTGAGGTTGGTTCTAGTGCCTTCTCCATCTGCTTGTTCATTTTCTTCCTCCTCTTCACAATCTATATAAAATAATTTCTTCTCAACACACTTATGACCTTTAGTGTATTTTCTATCACAACTGTAGCGAAGCCCTTTTGCTCTTTTTTCGTCCAATTTTTGTGGTGTCAACCTTGTAGGTTGTGGAAATCTAGGCATAGAAACAATTCCATCTTTATAGAAGTGAGTGGTAGGCTTCCTTTTCTCCATAATTTTACATTCAATTTTTCTTGCCAACTTGAATGCCTTCTCTAATGAATCAGGTTCCAAAACGCAAACTTCATGTTGGATATTATCCTTTAAAGTGCCTATGAAGAGATAAATCCCGTGTTCCTCCGGAATATTAGTTACCCTTATATTAAATTTTTGGAAGTCCTCAATGCGCTCCCCCGCTAAAACCTTTTGTTTGAGATTTATCAATTTGATAAAGAAGGTGTTGCTCTTTGTATCCTCATAATGTGCTATCATTTCCTCCGTAATAATTGACCAAGTGACAATTTTTTTATGGGAGTAAAGCCATCGATACCATCCAATGTATTTTGTTCTAAATGTAAAGTTGCAATGCGTACCTTTTGTGTCTTTTTCACATTATGGAGATCAAAATATTGCTCCATCTGTAGTGTCGATGTTACATGATCCTTTCCATCAAACTTCCTCATATCCATTTTTGGAATATGGTGGTTCTTTCCTCCAACATTAGATTTTATGAAATCATGATTAACATTTATTTTGTTCTCATCATGAGTTTCCTCTACTATATTTTCACCATTAGGAAAAATTGCAGCATCGACTTTGTCAAACCTTCCATGTCTGCTTTTACATCATTCTTCATATTTTCCATCTTAGCTTCCATACCGACTTCCATGCCATCCATCTTAGCTTCCATATTCTTCAAATATCCATCTTATATTCCATATTTCTTCATGACCATCCATCTTATTTTTTCCATGCCTTTCTTCAAAACTTCCATGTCATTTTTTGTTGCTCTTTGCGAGAGCGAAATTTGTTGCACTTGCTCTTGTAATTTTGATATGTCATGTTGCCATTCTTCATCTTCATGAGTCATAGTAGAGCCTTCTAAAGGCTTAATGGGTATTGAATTATTTTTAGGGGCCATTTCAAAATCCAATACTGATATATATTCTACAAAATTCCCTTGGAATCAATTCAACTTGATTCTTCAAACAAGACTTATGCAATTCGGAAAATAAAAATACACACCTTTTACTTTATTTTGAAGAGCTCGATATTGAAATTGAATTATCTCTAAAATTGCAGATCCTCAATATCTAAAATTCGGCCCTATAGTAGCCCTCTAAAGCTTCTTTCAAATGCCACAGGTTTGACCTGATTTGGATTCTTCGAGGCAAAGTTATGTCCAATCTCCCACAATGACCCAATTATGGACTCGTTTAGTAGAGCGAACTTGTACGACTTGCCACGTGTCAATTTTTCCTCCTTTGGCTTTGAAATTTAGAGTCAGGAAACTAAAGTCTGTGTACTTGCAGCCATGTTTTACAGAAGTCTAATCTGATGCTCAAAGAGAGATTTATGAATATTTTCCCACGATCACCTCTTTGAGATGAAATTCAGGAGCCTGAAAAATCCCTAACTTCCATAGACCATATCTCCAAAAATATTGCGAACCAAGCTCTGAAATTTTGCGAAGATGTTCCTCAGGATTTCTGCTTTGCACTCTAAAAATTTCAGCTTCTGAACCTTTGTACAAAAAAACTTATAGTGAAAATTCCATGATGACCTGTTTAGGTTAAATTCAGGAGCCTACACAAAGACCTAAATTCCATAGATCATATCGCCGAAAATATTGCAAAAAAAGCTCTGAAATTTTGCGACGATGTTCCTCAGGATTTTGGCTTCGCACTCTAAAAATTTCAGCCTCTGAACCTTCGTAGAAAAAAATTATAGCGAAAATGCCACGATGACCTGTTTGGAGTAGTGAAACCCTAGAATACAAAGCTCTGATACCAAATGTTGTGAAACCAGCTCCAAAAATAGAAGAAAAGAGATATCAACGCCTTAGAAATAAGCCACTTCAAGGGGGAAACTGATCCGGATTTATGCAGGAACACAACAGAATAAACACATAACCATAAATACAGAGATGCAACGGAAATAACACTTCATTTCATTTATATCAAAGGACTGAAATTTTCTTACAGACAGAATGGAAATAAAACTAGCTAGGGCACTGGTAGTTATCTTTGAGAAGAGATGTGGCAGCTACAGGCCTATGAACTGAGTTACAATGAGGATCGAGGGCCTATTTATTATTTAGAAACAATGGGAAATCCTAAACAGCCAAAACCCTAACCCTAGGAGATGAAGCGCCAAAACTATGGGCCCCGTTTGGGTAAATTGGTGTTTCAACTTCCCAGGGGCGTAACTTTGGCATATGATCTCTGTTTGACGCATACCATACCTCGTTAGAAAGATCTATCCGAGGACTACAAATTTTGAATAAGAAACATGGGTCATGGGTCGATGGACCCATGTTTCTCTCTGTTTTCCCAAAAAACGTCGTTTAGGGCCTCAAAACAGCTCCAGAAGTTCAAGACCCGAAAAACTGCTAAAAATAGTAAGTTGTGCCGAAACTGAAAAACTGAAAGA
This sequence comes from Pinus albicaulis, assembly GCA_034641835.2. Classification (NCBI taxonomy): domain Eukaryota; kingdom Viridiplantae; phylum Streptophyta; class Pinopsida; order Pinales; family Pinaceae; genus Pinus; species Pinus albicaulis. The sequence goes on along the minus strand of CM076575.1, from coordinate 7,035,240 downwards.
GAAAATGGTGGGGCCCCAAGTGGAATAGTCGGGTGACCATCAATATCCACCTGGATCATTCCTCCTCCCTTAGGAAGAAATGGTCCCCATTGCGTTAAGTTCCTCCATGAGATGAGGAAATTTCTGCTGAACTTGGTCCTTGGTGAACCACTTTCCTTGGTGCAGGAGTTGGCCAGCTTTGACAACCCGATATAGTTGGATCTTCTGCTGGCGAGTGTTCTTGATTTGCATGTCCATGATGCAATCTGTGGTGGCCTGTTCCATGCAGTCTGGATTTAACTCAGTTGGTGTGAGTTGTTCTGCAATGTCCGAGGTGTCCAGTAGAGGTGGGAAGTAAGGGCGAAGGCGATCCACATTGAAGACTGGGTGCAGACCAAGGAATGGTGGAATACTGAGCTCGAATGCATTGTTCCCTACAGCCTTGGTGATGGTGTACAACCCGTATCGGAGCGGGCGAAGCTTGCGGTGGGGTCCAGTGAGGCGCTCCTTCTGCAAATGTAGCCATACTTTGTCACCCACCTGGAAGTTGTGTGGCACCCGGTGTTGATCATGGCATTGCTTGTACTTGGCATTGGCTCTGTCCAATATATCATGAACCTGTTGGTGGATGTGTTGAATGCGCTCGATGAAGCAACTGGCTTTGTCAACTTCAGACTGGACATGAGCTGAATTGGCTTGAGCAGCTGCAAATGGCATGGCTACGTTAATGGGACATAGTGGCTGGAATCCCAAGCCCACCTGAAAGGGGCTATGGCCGATTGAACTGTGGAGAGCCCGATTATAACTATGTTGTACATAGGGGAGGCTCTCGTCCCATGTGCGTGGATGCTTTGAATTGTACATGCGCGGAATGTGTACAATCATTCTGTTGACGACCTCTGTCTGGCCATCTGTTTGGGGATGGAAAGCTGTGGACTTGGTGAGCTTGGTATCCAACATCGACCAGAGGCTGGACCAAAATGTGCTGAGGAACCTGCTATCCCGATCTGATATGATAGACTGTGGGATCCCAAAGTGCACCCACACTCGTTCAAAAAAGAGTTTAGCAGTGGCTTCTGCTGTGATATTCTTCTTGCAGGCCGCCATAATGGCCATCTTCGAGAATCTGTCGACGACCACAAAAACACAGTCATTTCCCTGCTTAGTAGAAGGCAGGCCCGACATGTAATCCATGGAAATGGATTCCCAAGGTCGACTAGGGGTAGGTAGAGGAGTATATAGGCCTTGCTTCTTGATGGTCGGTTTGGCAATGGCACAAGCAGTGCAGGATCTGATGTGCTTCTCAACATCCTTTTGAAGGTTCGGCCAATAGAAATACTTCTGCAGGATTGCTACTGTTTTCTCGACCCCGAAATGCCCAGCGACTCGACTGTAGTGTGCTTCCCATATCATCTTGGCACGCTCGCTTGAAGGAACACAAAGGTGTCCCCGGTGACATAAAAGTGCATCTTGGAGGTGAAAATTTGGAACTTGTGTGCCCCCCAAGAGTGCCTTGTAAGTGTGGCCGAATTCTGGGTCACTCTCATAGAGAAACGGCCAATCAGAAGTCTCGTGCCCACAAGAGTTGAGCACGGTGGTGAGCGCCACGATCGGTGGTCGGCTGAGGCAGTCTGCAACATTATTGGTGCTACCCTTCTTGTACTTGATGTTCAAGTGAAACTGTTGCAGATATGTGGACCACTTCTGATGGCGATCATTCTGCAACTTCCCTTGTGTCTGTATGAACTGTAGGGGCCGGTGGTCTGTGTGGATGATTGTTTCCTTCCCAAAATGTAATGCTTCCATTGTCGACAGGCTTGCACAATGAAATACATTTCTTTGTCATAGGTGGGATACTTGCGAACTGTCTCAGACAATGTCTCGCTGTGATATGCCACTGGATGTCCCTGTTGAGTAAGAACTGCCCCAATAGCATAGTCGGAGGCATCTGTCTCGATCTCAAATGGCTGTTGCAAGTCTGGTAATGTGAGCACTGGGGCAGAACAGAGGCGATTTTTCAATTCTGTGAACGCCTTCTGTTGAGGTTCCGACCAAAAGAATTTTGCTCTCGCTCCTCCTTTGGTGACTTGACTCAAGGGCCAAGTGATATGAGAGAATCCCAGCACGAATCTACGGTAGAAATTAGCAAGACCCAGAAAGCTGCGAAGCTCTGTTATAGTAGTCGGGGCTGGCCAATCCCGAATGACTTGGATCTTGGCTGGATCCACATGCACCCCCTTTCCATCAATAATGTATCCCAGATATTGAACCTGGGTCATGCCAAACGTGCACTTCTCCAAATTGGCACACAACTTGTGTTGCCGCAGTGTTTGGAGGACTTGTCGGATGTGATGAAGGTGCTCTTCCCAAGTCTTGCTAAAGATCAGAATGTCATCCAAGTACACCACTACGAATGAGTTGGTGAATGGCCGTAAGATGTCGTCCATCATCCTCATGAAGGTTGCGGGAGCATTCGTCAACCCGAAAGGCATGACCAGCCATTCAAAAAGGCCTTCCTTAGCTTTGAAGGCAGTCTTCCACACATCAGAGGGTTCAATTGGTACCTGGTGATACCCAGACTTCAGGTCGATCTTATTGAAATATTTTGCACCTTGGAGTTGGTCCAGAAGGTCATCAATCCGTGGGATTGGGTACCTATTCCGGACAGTGATCTTGTTCAGCGCCCGATAGTCAATACAGAGTCTCCATGTCCCATCCTTCTTCTGTACCAACACGATCGAGCTCCCACAGGGCGATGAACTTGGTCAGATGTGACCTTTCTGCAACAGCTCCTGAATCTGCCTCTTGATTTCATCATTCTACAGAACAGAGCGCCGATAGATCGGTCCATTGGGTGGCGGCACACCTAGGGTCAGATCCAGGGAAAATTTTAGGGGCGAATTTTAGAAATGGTGCTACACTTCTTGTACTTGATGTTCAAATGAAACTGTTGCAGATATGTGGACCACTTCTGATGGCGATCATTCTGCAACTTCCCTTGTGTCTGTATGAGCTGCAGGGGCCGGTGGTCTGTGTGGATGATTGTTTCCTTCCCCAAAATGTAATGCTTCCATTGTCGACAGGCTTGCACAATGGAATACATTTCTTTGTCATAGGTGGGATACTTGCGAACTGTCTCAGACAATGTCTCGCTGTGATATGCCACTGGATGTCCCTGTTGAGTAAGAACTGCCCCAATAGCATAGTCGGAGGCATCTGTCTCGATCTCAAATGGCTGTTGCAAGTCTGGTAAAGTGAGCACTGGGGCAGAACAGAGGCGGTTTTTCAGTTCTGTGAACGCCTTCTGTTGAGGTTCCGACCAAAAAAAAATTTTCTCTCGCTCCTCCCTTGGTGACTTGACTCAAGGGCCAAGTGATATGAGAGAATCCCAACACGAACCTCCGATAGAAATTAGCAAGACCCAGAAAGCTGCGAAGCTCTGTTATAGTGGTTGGGGGTGGCCAATCCCGAATGACTTGGATCTTGGCTGGATCCACATGCACCCCCCTTTCATCAATAATGTATCCCAGATATTGAACCTGGGTCATGCCAAACGCGCACTTCTCCAAATTGGCACACAACTTGTGTTGCCGCAGTGTTTGGAGGACTTGTCGGATGTGGTGAAGGTGCTCTTCCCAAGTCTTGCTGAAGATCAGAATGTCATCCAAGTACACCACTACAAATGAGTTGGTGAATGGCCGCAAGATATCGTCCATCATCCTCATGAAGGTTGCAGGAGCATTCGTCAACCCGAAAGGCATGACTAGCCATTCAAAAAGGCCTTCCTTGGCTTTGAAGGCAGTCTTCCACACATCAGAGGGTTCAATTGGTACCTGGTGATACCCAGACTTCAGGTCGATCTTGCTGAAATATTTTGCACCTTTGAGTTGGTCGAGAAGGTCATCAATCCGTGGGATTGGGTACCTATTCCGGACAGTGATCTTGTTCAGCGCCCGATAGTCAATACAGAGTCTCCACGTCCCATCCTTCTTTTGTACCAACACGATCGGGCTCCCACGGGGCGATGAACTTGGTCTGATGTGACCTTTCTGCAACAGCTCCTGAATCTGCCTCTTGATTTCATCATTTTCCAGAACAGAGCGTCGATAGATCGGTCCATTGGGTAGCGGCACACCTGGGGTCAGATCAATCGGGTGCTTGACCTGACAGTGCAGAGGAACCCCTGTGGGTGAGGTGAACATGTCCCCGTAATCCTCCACAACCTTATCCATTTGTTGTTGTCGTGCAGAGGGGCCCTGTCTGGAGGTCGTGGCCACAGTCTTCTTCTTGCCCTGGGGGCGGATCATCAGGAAAACGAATTTCCTGGTTTGGGAAATGAGCTTACTACATTGTTTTGCGGTAACCAAAGAGATAGTCGTAGGAGGTGGTACCTCTGGTATCCTGTACAACTTATTTCCCAAAGTAATAATAACAGCACGAGGTCGAGACTCATACACAGCATGACGCTTCCACAAGTATGGTTGTCCTAATAATACATCCGAAACATCAATAGGAGCAACGTCACATAATACCTCATCCGTGAAGGGCTTGATGCTATAGGGAAGGCGGCACTGCTGGCTGACGCGGAGATCTCATCCTTGGTGAAGCCACCCGATGGTGTATGGATGTGGGTGAGCTGTGGTCGGCAAGCCCAACCGCTTCACGGCGTCTGCTGAAATGAGGTTCTTTTGGCTCCCATTGTCGACGATGAACTGTACAGGGGAGCCCTTTACCCACATCTGGGAGTGGAAGAGACGTTCCTCCTCCTCTGGATCTTCCGGTTCCTCCTTCTGGACCTTTGTAGTGGCAACGGTGGCGTTGGGCTCCGCATCAATAATCTGTTTCCCTTTTTCATTCCCCTTTTCAGGTTCTGATTCGGAGTCGGAGCATGCATCTGACTCAGAAGCCCTCATCTCGGCCACTAGCGACTGCTTGGCCGGACACTCACTTGTGTTGTGAGTGGAGCTCTTATGGAACTCACACCACTTTCCGGTGTCCTTCTTTGGCTTTGCGGTGTTGTTATTTTATTGTGGCTTTGACGGGTTGTCTTTAGCCACCATGCCTTGGCTCTGTCCTTTGTTCTGCGGTTTGGAAGCACCTTTCCCTTGCTTTTGATTCGCAGATCCAAAGTCTCGCTTCTTCTGTTTGAATTTCTGCTCAATCTTGGCAGCATACCGGTATGCCGTAACAAGCGAGGAGATGTCGAGGAACTCCATTTCCTCCTGAATGTATCTGTGCAGACAACTGCGATACTTTAGCACAAAATGTTTCTCTGAATCTTTGATACCCAACTTTGTGCGCAGGGTATGGAACAGATTCGTCAGCTCGTGCACATCTTGATCCCTTTGTTGTCGCAGCATGGTCCATTGTATGTACTTGTCCTCATATCTCCCCACGGGATAGTACTGTTCCTTGACGGCGTCTCGGAAATAATTCCAAGTTGGTACGGCCGAGAACAGAGAGGGTTCTGTCTGGTCCTTGTTCTCACAGTAGGTTTCCCACCAGTCCTTAACATGGGGGGTAGCTTTGAGGAGTGCAAAAATAATCTTCTCCCGGTCTGAAAAGTCATGAACAGACAAATATCCTTCTAATAGATTCAACCATCTATCTACGGCATCTGCGTCTATTTGACCCTCAAATATGGGAATGTCAAAATTTACTTGTACCTTAAAGGGAGTCGCAACTCCAGAGTGGCTACTGGATGCAGATGCGCCGCCGGTGGGCAGCCGTTGAAGGATCTGAGCAAAACTATCCATCATCGGGTTCCTTTGTTTTTCGAGGGCCTCCTCGAGCAATATTTTGATAGGATCTCCTGCTCCCTCATCTTTCTTTTCGTCCCCCATGGGCGTCCGTCGAGGTTTGCGAGGCTGATCTTGCAAAGGTTCCACCAGATCAAGCCCTAGCTCCTTATACCCTGACCTCGTTGGGGACATGAAAAGAAGGATCGAGAAAAAGCAGACCGCTCTGATACCACTGATCCGGATTTATGCAGGAATGCAACAGAATAAACATATAACCATAAATACAGAGATGCAGTGGAAATAACACTTCATTTCATTAATATCAAAGAACTGAAATTTGCTTACAGACAAAATGGAAATAAAACTAGCTAGGGCGCTGGTAGTTATCTCTGAGGAGAGATGTGGCGGCTACAGGCCTCTGAACTGAGTTACAATGAGGCTCGAGGGCCTATTTATTATTGAGAAACAATGGAGAACCCTAAACATCCAAAAAACCTAACCCTAGGAGATGAAGCGCCAAAACTATGGGCCCCGTTTGGGTAAATTGGTGTTTCAACTTCCCAGGGACGTAACTTTGGCATACTATCTCTGTTTGACGCTCATGATACATCATTAGAAAGATATATCCGAGGACTACAACTTTCACCACGAATATCATTTTGGAATGGAATGATATTTGCTGCAGGCGCGATGCCCAAAAAACGTCGTTTAGGGCCTCAAAACGGCTCCAGAAGTTCAGGACCCAAAAAACTGCTAAAAATAGTAAGTTATGCCAAAACTTGAAAAACTGAAAGAGACAATGTTGGGGGCCCAAGTGGAATAGGCGGGTGGCCACCAATATCCACCCGGATCAGCAGTTCTATCAACTCACCAGCAGGATCATAGATTACCCAAGCTGTTGAAGACAAATTCCTGGTATTGCGGGAAGCACCATCCGCGAAACCAACATAAGGGGTAACAGACATCTACAAAAATAAGCAAGACCCATATAAGCAGGAAAATTCTCGCAAAGCACACAAATAAAAACATGTACAAAAATGAAAAAAAACACCTATGTACACAAATCATGCATGAATGACTCATGCATAATAGTTTTTGAGATACAACCCATTTCTGGGTTATTCTAACGGATCACCTTCGTAATCAATGAGCTCATAGGCCCCATTCTGCAATACGCATTTAACAATGTAAGGCCCATGCCACATGGGTTGAAATTTACCTGCTCCCAGATTATCATGAGCTTGGTCGTACAGGAGGACGAGATATCATTCAATGAAAGAACGAGGGGATACTGATTGGTCAAAATGAGCTTTGACCCACTTTTCCTGTGCTTCAATAACCAGAGCAGTAAAGCAGTGGGTTTCATCTAACCTTTCGAGATAAAGGAGATTCTCTTCATCGGGTGAAGTGTTCAGTAGTAGCTCAATATCCAGCTTGAGCAAAGGTATTTCACATTCAATCGGAAGAGTGGCTTCCAGCCCATAAACTAACTAAAAAGGGGTGAATCTGGTTGCACTCTTAAGTGAGGTTCAGTATGCCCAAAGAGTTGAAAATAACATGAGATGCCAATTAGATTTATGGATCCCAATCATACGTTGAAGCATGGTAACAAGAACTTTGTTCACGGCTTCGACCTGGCCATTGACCTGAGGATAGTATGGCATTGAGATGTCATGACGCTGACCCAACTTAGAAGTCAACTCAGCCACCATGTAATGTCAAAAATGGGAACCATGATCGGTGACGATTTCTTGAGGGACACCAAACCTAGAAATGATATGATTGAATATGAATTGAGCAGTTGCCTTACCGTCGGCAGCAAGTGTAGGCATTACTTCAGCCCATTTGGTGAAGTAGTCCACGGCTACGATAATATAAGCATGCCCCCTCGGCCGAGTGAGGGTTACACATCATAAAATCGATGCCCCACTTCGCAAAAGGACCAATGGTAATGACAAGATGAAGAGGTACAGGCGGCGCACGCATCTTGCGTTGATAAACCTGGAAATCATGACATTTACGAACTATGACAATGCATTCTTTGAAGATAGAAGGCCAGAAATAACCAGCACGTAGAATATTCTATGCAGTGGTATAAACAGACATGTGACCACCACAGGTGCCACTATGACAATCATTGAGGACTTTCTCAGCTTCCTCTAGGTTCAAACATCGATGGAGAATGGAATCCACTCCGACACGATAAAGGGTATCTTCGACTATACGATAAGGTTGTGACTGATGACAGATGCGTCGGGCATCCTTCGTCAACTCAGATCTGAAAGTAGAAGTCTGGAGATAAATGATGATATCACCATGCCACAGATCAAGGGTGCTAATCAAGAAAAGCGTATCGTCTGGTATATATTCCTCAGGATGAGACGGAGGAGAGTCTAAAGGCAGGGAATAAATTAAATCAGCAAAGACTAATGAATTCTTCGACTTGGCCATAGTAAATTCCAAAACGAACTCTTGGAGGATAACAATCCACTTCTAGTATTTCCCCCCTAGCAATTGTCGAGACAATATATAGGTCGTGGGGTTGCAATCGGAAATCATAGTCACCGTACGCAAAAAAATATAATGACGAAAACGTTGAATGGCATGGACCACAGCTAATGCTAACTTCTCGACGTGTGCATAGTGTGTCTTAGGGTCAAGAAGGTTACGAGACAAGTAATAAATAACATGCTCGTTACCGTCATCATCGTCTTGTACCAGAACCATGGCAATCGTACTGAAAGTGGCGGCTAAATAAAGGGAAAAATCACAATGATAGTTAGGAGGACACAACAGAGGAGCATTGACAAGAAATGTCTTTAGGGCCTCAAAATACTTTTGAGCAATCTCATCCCAACAGAATGGGACGCCCTGCTTTAATAAGCGCGTGTATCCCCGAGCCACTTCTGCATAGTTAGGTACAAAATGGCATAGAAAATTAGCCTTACCTTGCAAACTTTGTAACTGATGTAATGAGCATGGAGAGGGGAGATTTATAATAGCCTCAACCTTCAAAGGATCGAGGTGAATTCCATCTTTGGATATGATAAACCCTAAGAGTCTACTGAAATCAACGCAGAAGACGCACTTGTGCGGATTAAGCCGAATATTGTAACATCAACAACGAATAAAAATATGACGAAGATGATCAGGATCGTCCAAAAGCTTAGCTGAATGAGCGGGAATGTCATCCAGATAAGGCTGAACGATGTGTCGAATATCGTGAAAAGCATACGAGATCGCTCGTTGAAATGTAGCCCCAACATTCTTTAAGCCAAAAGGGAGCTTCTTATATGCGAAAGTACCCCAAGTACAGATAAAGGCAGTCTTATGTTGATTAGTCGGAAGAATTTTAATTTGATTGTAACCAGAAAAACTGTCCATTAAGGAAAATATCTCACTCCCAGCACAGTCATCAATGATCTGATCAATAAAGGGAGTGGGATAATTATCCTTAGGACAAGATCGATTAATATCACGATAATCAACACAGACACAAATAATTCCCTGCTTCTTATCTACATGAACAATATTAGAGACCCATTCTTTCAAAGGAATCGGATAAATAAAACCAGCTCAGAGAAGTTTTTCAACTTCAGCCTTAATGGTGGCTACTTTTCTAGGGTGCACCGGATGAAGACGCTGGCAAACAGGTTTCGAACCGGGATAAGTAGGAATTTCATGCACCACTATACTAGTATCAATGATGGGCATTTCTTCGTAGAACCATGCAAAAACATTACGGAACTCATGAAAAAGGCTAGTATAAACTTGGACTTCATCAGAAGAACAAGTAACCCCAATATGAATGTTCTCGACAATTCCCAGTTTAATGGAAATGTCAATAGGCATCATCTGTGTAATGTTACTCAAGTTACCTTCTGTAAAGACGTCATGTGTCAAAACAAACAATTGAAGTGGAGGCGAAGGAACCTAAGTTACAAAACGCTCAAGACAAGTATACATGGCCTCGAGGCCAAGCATAAACGAGGAACAATGATGACCATCATCCCATGGCAGATCCTCAAGAGACATGGTTTCCACAATGGCCTCATCAGAGGGAAACACTTATTTCAAAGGATCCGGTGAATCTGAATCACCAAGCCAGGGGGATTGAGAATAAATTTCAAGAGACATGCTCAAAGGAGCACAATCAGAAGACAGAGGTTCCGATGTAGCAATGAGTTCACAATAGTCAATCTCAATCTGACTCAAAGGCATCGAATCTCCGAAGGAATCAATCTGTTCAGGTGAAGGAATAATCCATGGGTCATCAGACTGTGAGATCATATGAATCTGAATAGTATTCAGAGGAGGAAGAGGAAAAATACCAATGAGGGCAGGATCTTTAAAAATACCTAGCCCTATGCTCTTGTAGGGAGTGGGAATCTTATCCACATTCGAAACGTTGTTCTTGGAAGAAGAGGTGAAGAAAGACAATTGATCAATAGTAACAATCTTTCCTTCATGTGAAAATTTCAAAACACGAAAGAGAGTGGATGAAACACACAACATGGCATGAGTCTAACTATGACTAAGGAGAAGATTATAATTGAGCTTAGCGTCAACAACTTCGACCTCGACATTGACTATCTTCGCTTTCAAAGTAACCGATAAACTAGCAAGAACACCTAAAGGTTTTGATTCTCTCCCATCAAATGCTTCTAAACCATTTGGTGATGAATTCAGGGCTGGAGAACTAATGGCTTTCCAACACGAAGAGTTTGATGCACCTTAATCCACAATTTCTTGATGAATGTCGAGACCATTAATAAAAACTTGAATAATGAGCGCAATTTAATGCGAAAGTCGTGGGACAAAATTCTCTAGATCGAAAGCAAGAAGGCTAGCATCGGCAGGATCAATCTCGCCAATCGTAGATAACAAAGCTTGTCACTGTGACGAACAGCTTTAAATTAATTTTAACGCGGACATCGCAGACGGCGCCTGAGCCAAATCCTCAATAATATTGTAATGGTGAGCAGCATGGACGTTGGGATTATAAGAAGACTTACGGAGCACACCTTTGGAAGGTGGTCGCACAACGGATTTAGCATTAGGCCTTTCAATCTCAAGAGGACCAGTAACAGGCGGAGGAGGAGGACCATCAGTGATCTTCTTCCCCATGTCTTGATGGGATCCATCATAATCTTTTGATCGAGTAGCAATAGAAACGGTGCTCGAACCGTTCATCATGAACACCCGAGAGCCAAACGGGGCAGAGGACTAAGGTTGCTCTACCATCTGAGCCTGCTAAGATGGGAAAGGTTCTTTAAGAATGGTCGGAGTTCCCTAGGTTCCTTTGAGCAATCGACTTACTTTGGACCATCGAGGACAGTCTTTGGTGAAGTGCTCTTTGTCACAGATCAAACAAGGGTACTTCGGTTTGCATTGAGAACCATCACCAGCACAAGGTTTCTGAGAATCCTGTTTTTGGGTATCGACTTTGGCTTTACCTTTACCCTTCTTCTTACCTTTAGAAGTATTATCCGTAGGATTGGCCTAAACGGCATTAACTTCTACGGGTTTACTAGAATTCGAAGTAGACTAAGAAGCAACATTATTGGAAGAAGCAGACTTCAACTTCCCAGAGTTTGAGGATGAATACTTTGGAGAATTCTGAGACGCAGAACCAATAATACCATCGACGGATGGAGTCGCTGGTGGTTTAGAAGTTCCAGGTCGGGGAGCTTCAGGAATCAAGGTACTGGGCATAAGAAATGGCTTGTTCCTCGGTTACACATGCCCCCATAGCTATGCCTTTGGAAATTTGATTGGCAAAGGAGGTGGTGAACCAATGAGTTAGAAGCTAATCAGGAATTTCAAATTTGATCACACGACGATGACGTTGCCACTCATGAATATGATCCGAGATATGAGTAGCTCGGTCCTATTTCAATGAAGTGAGGAGGTGCGTCCCAGTCTCATAACAGACTGGTAACTAAAAATGTGTAAGGAATGCCATGGCTAAAGAATTGAAATCTTGGAAGATGCCACGAGATAGCTCAATGTACCACTTTGCAGCGGCACCAGTAAGAGTTCGCTAGAAAAGACAGAGTCTAATAGAATCATCAACCCAAGAGTTAGAGGAACACCAAAAATGGTAATTCATAACATGCGCTTGGCGGTATTCACTAGACTTGCCCTCAAATTTAGGACAATCACCAGGAATCTTGGTTGGAACTGGAGGCCAATACGGGTTATGAAGAATGGGATATTTCGTCAACTTTGACACATCAGGTAATTCCAACGTAGCAAGAAATGGTAATTGGGTATTGAAATTCATCGGAGGTCTTTGATAAGGACATGCATGTACATTCCATCCAGTTCAAACAGGATTTTGTCCCCATACATTCTGTCTCAGAGGATTCGGATCATAGGGATTAGAAGCCGGATAAGTCAGTTGATACTAGGGTTGAGGACCAGGATATTAAGTCAGAGTATACCATTGAGGTCCTTGTTGAGCAGCATATGGAGTCTATTGTGGAATGTAAGCATGGCTTTGAGGTTGATAAACATATTGATTTTGAGGGTAAGGAACCTAAGGTGTAGTATATATCAGTTGATATGAACCTTGAGGGTAGTAAGAATCTTGCGGTTGAGCGGGCGGACCCAGCTGAGTAGGTTGAGCAGGCTACTGAGTAGGTAGAACGGGTTGCTAAAATGATGGAACCAAATGAGGAGCAAGTTGAATCGGTTATTGAGGACCACTAGGTTGGCCTTGTGGAAAGGTTGGCCTGATGGTTGCGATGGACTAGGTTGTCCCTGATAACCAGGTTGACCTGGAGACGGACAGTAGGGTTGTCCTAGTTACACAACATTCGGGCCATATTGAGCATGTGGCTGCAGTTGTGGTGCAACGGGTTGTCCCTGTGGTGGGTAGATTTTCCCCCCAGGAGCATAAGATAGTCCTGGTTTATTCGAAGATTGACCGAAAAGATCGAAGGGTTGTCCATGTTGGGCCAAAGGTTGCCCTTGTAAATTTTGGCCTTATGGACCGTATGGTTGTCCCTGTGAACTAGAAGCAGGGCCCTGCTGAGCTAAAGGTTCTCCCTATGGGGGTTGTCCTTGCAAGCCAGAGGGTTGCACAGGCAAGGTAGGCCTGAAACGAGAAACGGTTTGATAAGGATCAATAGGAGGAAAATAAAATGGATTACCATACTCATCATAATGAAGCGGATATGAATAAACAGGGTTACCGATAGCATGATAATGATGAAAAACAAGATTACCAAGAGCCTGAGACTGTTGAGAACCCTGATATCTCTACTGCTGAACAGCTAACAGATACTCTTCAAAAGTAAGACTGCCAAGAATCACAGGGGTAGTGTAAATAACACTAGAATCATGTGTGGCCTCCGTCGAAGGAGCATAACGTCGGTGAATATCCAACATCTACTCATCAAACACATAGGTAGAAACCATAGGCGTGGTAGAGGTAGATGGGGTTTCCATGGCACGGGTTTGTGAGCTACCTGGGCTGGGATTAACAGGCCACGTAGGGTTGAGAAAAATAGACTTGCGGGCATGAAAATATCTTGATGACTGATGGGTAACAACAAGTGTAGATGAAGCCACACAGACCATTGGTCAGATTGGAACAGATGTAACAGTAATCGACGAACCAGGTGTCAAAGGTGATAGTCCTAATGAAGGTAAGACTGAAATTTGAGAAGGAGTTACTGTACTGGATTGTACAATGGAGGCAACAGCAGACATAATCTGACTCAAGGACCGATAGCCAGGCAGAAGTGACACTTATGGTGGAGAAGACTGAGTAGAAACATGAGGAAAATCTTCCGGAAAAATCTGATATTCTCCTGTGGAAACAGGCATTCCTTCACTACCAACAAGACTAGATGAGTCCATATCTGACTCCGCCGTAAGATCTTCAAAAATACTACAGGGACTAGGAGGTACAGCAGCAGCAAAAAATGGCAATCCCAACGTAAGAGGAGGAAAATCCCCTTCTTCCCCAAAACCAGACCAAGCACCAGAAGGAAGCCAATTGAACTCAACTGGCTCTTCAGGAGGAGATCGAGTAGCAAGAGGCAAGACATACGGGAGAATAGGCTGCGAGATCTCAACAGACCTAGTAGGCTGAGGAGTTTCATAGGAAACATCTGGGAAAGAACTACCACTAGGAGGTAGTGAGGACGATGAAACTGGTGGTTCTGCCACCATGACCGTATATCAAAACAGAAGGGAAAAAAGAAAACCAATCAAGGACTCCAAGATCAAAACTAAGGAAAAAACAATAGGTCAAGTAATAAAAATTTAACAGGTGTGTGATCGTAGGTGATTAATTTTATGACACTGAAACCATATTTTGTTGTTTCATTTTTAAAGAGTCAAGAAATAGGCCAAAGATGACTCTAGTCGCTTTCAATTTTAAACGAGCGTGAAAGGACAAGTCCTCGACGATCTCTTCTCTTTTTAAAGAGTCATGAAAAGATCAAAATGAATACTCTGGAATATTAAACAAGAGGGTATACCAAGTTTCCGTGAACTGCCATATACACCTTGGTGATAAAATGAAACAGAAATGACCAAGGACTTGACGTACGTGCAGGTAGACTCCCCGAATGTTGTGTTTGGTGTATCACGGTTACAAGGCAGCATACTCAGCTTCCTATGGATAAAAGGATTGCAACCTATAAGGGTCTCCCTTTATATACTCAACGGTACGGGGAGCGCAAGTCCGTACTAGCGCTGTCTAAAGCCAAATGGTGAACGACAGCTACTAGGTTTTAAGACACCGAAACACATCTCTAGCCTAGATCACTAAAAATTTTCATTAGGTTTCAATGCTTCCTTAGGTTAATTAAATAATTTTTAAAGTTTATATTGAATTATGTTTCAGTTTTAAGGTCCTATCGATTTTGGATCTAAAAAATCCCTAAATGCAAGCTATATGCAAATGAACATCATTTCTGATTCAATGAATGCTAGTTATGAGAAGGATAGATATCTCTCAAACAAAAAGCAAACAATGAAATTATGCGAAGAAATCCACTAATGCATCTAACAGAATACGAAAATGAAACTCTTCCCTAGATAATCAGATGCTAGTTATGCAAAAGCGAATTTCACTTTCAATGCAAAGAAAGAATGCAAATATGTTTTATTTTTTATTTTTTCAATGAAAATAAGTACATGATGCACTAATTACATGAAAAATGAAAACAAACACTAGCTTAAGTGTTGCGTAGGAATCAAAATTGAATGACTTGAATAAAACACGAAAAAAACACAAGAAATCACTCAAACTAATGTCGCAATCTTTCAAACCAAGAGACGGTTTTCAAAATGATCCAAAACAAGCAATGTAATATATGCTTGGAGCAAAAGGGCGAAGAACCAATCAAGAAGACAAAATGACTCTGCAACCAAGGAAATCACTCAAAAGATCAAGAAAACTGAGTGCAATCAAGCCACAAATGGGACTGACAACAATAAAATCGACTCGATTTTCAAACAGAAGGCTCAGTGCACAAGGACACCTAGAAACCCTAAGGCCTCAACTGACACTGATAAGAAAATGGACAAACAACTGAGAAAAGCAAGTTGACAACAATTAAAACAATCCCAAAGGAAAAATCATGCATAAAAAATAACCTAGAAGAAAGCATAATTGACCAAAAGAGTCATCAAGGAGGTCAAACCAATTCCTACAGGGGTTGGCGTGATTGTAAGGCTGTAATTCGTGCCATACAGGGGTTGGCGCAACTGCAAAAAGAGAAACCTGCACCAATTAGCGCGACTGTTCAGAGAAAAACCGCGCCAAGCTAGGTAACTATGGGAAAAAGAGGAAAACCCAAAACCTAATGAGCAAAGGTCAATCTTGACACCCTCGAGCTGAACAGAGGATGAAAACTACACAAGAAAACTAGAAAACACAGATAACTAAAGCAATAATTGAAACTGACCCAACAAAAATTAAACGACAAACTCGCACTGATCCCCAGTGGAGTCGCCAATTTGTTATGCAGGTAAATCCTCTCTGCAGACAGAGACGATCCTTCTAGCCCTAGAGTGGGTCTAGAAACAAAGGGACACGCTAAAGTGTTGCTTCCTAATTATTGAATGAAAAAGGGACACGGTCGACCTACCTGGAATCCAACGTTGTTGTTGTTGTTGTAGTGGTGGCCTCTCGCTTCTGCTTTGGCTAGTCACAATCTGTTCGCCATTACGCTTGGATACCTGCACAAAGAACAAGAAAACAATAACAACATACAAGATGACAACATTTCATTCATAACTATTAACCAAGTTGGAATATAAGCAGGTGTTGGATCCCTGCCTTATATTCTTAAATTTTATTTATTTTTATTTTTATTTTTATATATTTTTAATTAATTAATTAATTTATTACCGAGATGCGGGTGGTTAAGCCGATAAAAGGGAGGCAGAGTCAGCCAGGCGGCACTCCGGCAAGCCAAAGGCCACTAGGAACTGCAAGTGTCCTTCGGCACCTGCACAAGGGAATGAGGCATTTATGGCATTTATCGCCCGGCGCATTTCACAATTCAGTCACCGGAGATCGAGATATCTCCACACACTGCAAACAGGACATGGCGATCAATCCATTAAATGAGGGGTTAATGCAGATGGTTGGCAGCAGATTTGGTTCATTAGTTCACAGGATGGCGGACGAGCAACCCACAAGCAGTATTCCCAGGCCCATTTCGGTTTGTTGCTCTCCCAATGTTTGGCTCTCCTCCGAGCGCACAGTAACTGGCAAACGTACCAGGATTCATGGTTGTTTAGAGCTCAGCGACAATCTACATTTCTTAATTGCGGGGAATTGTATGCGTGAATCCGGAAATTGGACAGAGCAGCTGTCCAGGGCTTCAGTCCTGCTCCCACTCTCGCACTTGGCCAACGCCTCTTTCTGGTTACAGCGTTCATCCAGGGCTCCAGCTTCGAATGAGAGAATGCCTCATCTCAGGCACAGGATGAGATGAGGAAGAGGCTCATCCCGGCGGCTGATAAGGCGCTCCTCCCCGTCCTCCAGCACCTCCGCTGCGGACTCTCACACTTCTGAAAGAACTTCCCGAGCAGCCAGAGGTCGTATCCTTCGTTCTGGGCAACGATATCCCACCCCCCCGCATGCACCAGCCCATTCTCAAACGAGGCACTTCACCTTCATAAGTGCGCTCAATTGCCCACGAATTACCGCCTCTGTTACTATTGTTTTTCGTGAGTCCCCTCAAGATGAGGCTCCCAATTCAAGAAGGCGGGCTGGAAGTGCTGTGGACATGAATGCTATAGGGCAAAGTGCTGGCGGAGTGAACGTGCAGGACATGGACATCAACCAGGAAGGCGCTAGTCAAGGTAATGAGATGAATATTGATATTGATCTGGAGCAACAAGAGCAACAAACTGATACTCAGGACCCTAGAACTGAAAATGCGCAGCACCAAACTCAACCGAGCGAGGTAAAGCGCACCCCAGCTGCTGAGAAAGTTATACACTCTACAGAGGACCTGTATACAACTGATGGCGAACCAGATGATCTATGGTGCAGGGTCGTGGAAGAGGCACCGGACGAGTAGCGCCTCCACTGTTCCTGGTTTTTGCTATGGCTCTGTCTACTTTTTGAAAATGTTTATGTTTGTTTTCATGGTTTCGGTCAGGTCTCATAGGCTTTCTTTTTCACGAACAAGATGCATCCCCTGCGTGGGATTTTGCTGGAAAACCTTCAGCACTGGTTTACCTCTTGGAGGGCAGTGCTCAACAATGATTTTTTGCTTAACAGGCCTCACCCTCGGGCCTGGTCCTGGATAATTCCTGCTGTACATATTTTTGTTTTTTGTTGATTAATAGATTAAGCATACTTAGAAAGAAAATTTATAAGTACTTTATTTATTTTTATTTATTTATTTATTTTTATTTATATTTTTTATTTTTATTTATTTATGTATTTATTTATTTATTTGTTTATTTTATTTTTTCTTTATTAATATTATTATATATATATATATATATATATATATATATATATATATATATATATATATATATATATATATATATATATATATATATATATATTATTATATATATATATATATATATATATATATATATATATATATATATAATTTTACTATTGAATTGACCTAAATAATTTTTATTTTTAATTAATCTATTTATTTCAATATCTTACTAGCCGTTACGATTAATAGAACTATTTTATTTTGTTTTATTTTATTTTTATATTTTTATATATTTTTTATATATTTTTTACATATAATTACAATATAATAATATATAATTATAATAAAATAGTCAATTAATGATACTAATTAAATTAAATTTGTTATATATTATAATAATTTTTATTTATAATTAAAATATTAATTTGAATATTCAAAGTAGTCGTTTCATTTTGTAATTAAATTATTAAATTAATAGAACTACTTTTATTTTTTATTTTTATTTTATTTATTTATTTATTTATTTACTTATTTGATTTGATTTGATTTTATTTATTTATTTATTTATTATTATTATTATTATTATTATTTAACTATTATTATTATTAATTTAATAATTTTTAATTATTAAATTATTACAACTAACCATTTTGGATTTCATAGTCAAATTTAGCTGTTATTCTTGCAGTTTTCTTTGCCCCTCCTACATCTATTTATACTCAGCGATTGATCTAATCTCTCACCTAGTCCTGATGATGAACTACACTGGTTGGTTCGAAACGTGTCGACTTTGTTCATGATAATGTGATTATTACCAAAAGATTTCTTCATAATTTATTGATGGATCACAGAAGCCAAAAATCTATTAACTATTAACCAGTCAAAGAGGGCTAAACATATTGCGTTAAACAAACATTATAACACAACAGTGGAACCAAACAGTAGTCATGTATATAAATGAATAGAAGGAAGAGTTACAATCGATGCTTTGACGTTGCAGTCTCCTCCAGTGGGGTTCAGGCAAAGTGCATCTTAGATGCTCGTCAGCAAATTCGTACGGGATGAAGGCATGGACTCAAGCCCTCCTCAACGTAATTCCTTCTATTTTCTCTAGTCATTCAGCTATAGTATGTCTAATTCTCCAAGTTCAGCTAGCTTGTACTAAGAGAGATATCTTCTTTTATAGAGGAAAAGGAGGAGGTTAGGATCCCTACAAAGGTGGGAGGGAGGCCTATCCTTTAGGGAGTTCCCATAAGAGGTGGAAACCATAAACTTAAAGGAGGCAGTCTGTGTTTTATCAATTCAACCACTCCCAATGACTCATCCTCGAGGTGGTTGGAGTGGAATCTCTGCCTTTATTTTTAAAAAACATTCCATAAACATCTTGGTGTGGATGGAAAACTAGGACAAAGCACCAGTTGTCGCGAGCCCAATGTTAATTTTCCTCTTCAGCGCGAGGGTATAACTAATTACCCGCGCCAAGGTAAAAACAGAGGGTTTTGAGTCTCTGCTCAGGGAATTGTCAACAAGAGAAATGTTACTCTCATGTAAAGGGACATAATGATGATGTTTGCAAGGCATGACACTGCTTATTGGTCACAGATATGACCCTCCAATGGGCAAGATGGGGATTGCAGGGACAGTGACAAAATGTTGTGTAACACATATTAAGAAATTTTATGTTGTAGGCCCTTGGTAGATATGGGGATAAGATGAATCTATGTTGGTTTATATATCAAAAATACTTATTGTTTTTTACTTTGATTAAATTTAACTCACACATAACATTTTTATCTATGATATCAATTTTCTTAATTTATATCCTTGAAATACTAATTACTTTTTACTATCATAAAATTTACCTCACACCAACTTGATTTTTTTAGACAACATTTTAGTTTCGTAAGTATTCCAATTCCAATTTCATGCACCTTTTTACAAGTAACACACAACATTTTAGTTTTGTAAGCATTTCAATCTCGTGCAACATTTTACACATAACACAAGTTGACATTTTACTTTTGTAAATATTCCAATTTCACCTAACATTTTACATGTAATAAGAGTTAACTTGTAATTTATTAGTTTCAATTTTTGGCAAATAATCATATATAATTTTTTACATTAGACAAAACCTAATCTATATTGGGAATTTTGCTTCTGTGATCCATAAAATGTGTAATAAATTCTTTCGGTGAAAATCACATGTAGGAATTTTTGCCGACGTGTTTCAAACCAGCCAGTGTGGCTCATCATCAGGACAAGATGAGAAATCTGAATCAAAAAACCAGATTAAATAGATAGGAAAGCTCCAACTAGCCGTTAGTAACATAACGGCTAGTTTGACTAAATTTAAAATTCCATCAAATAAAACTTTATTTT